>QAXH01005283.1:32724-92762 GCA_004335635.1 Chloromonas sp. AAM2
TGCCATGCACCTACCCACCTGCGTCTCCCCATGCGCCTCCCTGGGACCATGACCAAGCCATGCCTGGGACCTGCACGTGCATGCGCATGGGCACATGCATGTATCAAGCCCACGGGGCCTGGTGCACGCCGCCATGGACTGGAACAGCCAGACTGCAGACTGCAGGACCTAAGCCAGTCGACAACAGCTTCTGAATCCGAGTCGCGCATTGGACCACAATGGAAATTGGCTGTACGTTTGAAATCTGAGTCGCATGCGTGCACGTGCGTTTACCTGGGTATGTGGAACTCGAAGCTATGCCATGCCATTCCCGCCGCCCCCGCCCCCGCATGCGCCGCCTCCCCCGCCACCGCCATCACACGCTCCACGCTAGGAGGCCGCTCCATGCCATGCTGCCCCTCCCCTCCGGCCGCCCATGCCACCCCAGCTTGTGGCAATGCCGTTCCTGCATGCGCCTTGCCCATGTCATGAGCTGCGTCCGCCGCCTCTAGTGCTGCATGCAGGCCCATGTCATGCGCTGCCTGCACTTCCTCCTCATCTGGCCACATAGCCACGTCAGCACATGAGTAGGGCGACTGGCGCACGCAGCGCAGCATGCGGAACCTGCGCATTGGTGTGTGGTGCATGGACCGTGCATAGAGGCATGGGCAGGGCTTGGACAGGACATGTCTGGTGTAGAGGCCTGCGGGTGCAACACTGTAGGTGCGTAGCAGCTGCCATGGACAAACCAGAACATGCATGGCATGCCTTGAGGAGTGCACAGACGTGTTCAGGTGCTGCATGTGTCAGCGGGCTCACAGTACCTTGTGACACCGATGCAGCCACAGCAGGCCAGTTGTGGTGGGCAAACATTCTCGCCCGACCCTTGCCTAACCCTGACCTGACAACCCTAGCCCCAGTGCATCAGACCTGCACAGTGCCGATGCCAGCAGCATGAGTCGCCCGTCCGCCAGCCTCAGGGCACGGGTCACTTCCATCAGCACTCCCACCTGCACCCGGGAAGCGGCAGAGGGAGGTGTGAGGTACAGGTCGCAGGGGTGAGGGTTCAGGCCGCAGGGGTGAGGGTTCAGGTCGCAGGGGTGAGGGTTCAGGTCGCAGGGGTGAGGGTTCAGGTCGCAGGGGTGAGGGTTCAGGTCGCAGGGGTGAGGGTTCAGGTCGCAGGGGTGAGGGTTCAGGTCGCAGGGGTGAGGGTTCAGGTCGCAGGGGTGAGGGCTCAGGTCGCAGGGGTGAGGGTTCAGGTCGCAGGGGTCGTGACAGTGATAGAACAGCAGCAAGTGGCTGCTACCAAAACGGCCCCAGGGTAGATTCGGGCCCAAAAACCCCGGATGAATCTGCTGCAAAGGTGGGCACTACAACTAAAGGCTGGTCCAACCTTTCCCATAGCCCATGAGCCACTCCACCCATGCTGCATTGAGCACCCGACTTACTAATTAATCAACAAGTGTACTTTTTTGTACGGGTACTGGGTGACAGTGACAGGAGAATGTTACAAGTGTACCCGATTGGTGTCAGAGCCAGTATCAGCGGGTGATTGAACAAGTAACACACAAGGCTCTGGCGTGCCATGCCTTTCCGTACACTGCCCCACCACCTTCCTGTCACCCCGCCCCCCTTAACCTGCCATCTCACACACCCTTCCTCACACTCCCTCACATTCCCTCTCACACCCTCTCACACCTGTGGCGCCCCACTGGCCGCATCCAGGTCCCTGCCGCCCGTAGTCCCACCCCCGCCCACCGCGCCCCCGCCCCCAGGCGCATACACATGCCCGTACCGCCACGGCAGCGCGGGCAGTACCATGTCTCCTTTGCAGACATCCACACCCGCTCCACCACCGGCATCACCAGCTGCAGCAGTGGCTGGGGCCGCAGGTTCAGGCGGCTGGGTGCTCATCCCCGGTGCATGCGACATGGCTTCATCGAACATGTGTACCGCATGGGGTGCATGCACGTGTAGGAGAGCCTGCATGGAGAGAGACGCATACCACCACATGGAGACAGTGAGGAAGCATGTTCATCTCTTCAACACCCACACCTCACCCACACCTCGCCAATGTTTGCAAGACAATCTGCACTCCTTCACCATAAAGCCATTCAATGTGCAACGCCAAGCCGCTGCTACTATATATGCTGCTGCAAGATGGAAACGAACAAGCTGTGACCAGCAAACGCTGCTAGCTATCACGTGCGCCTGTTACCAGTAACCGCTGTCAACCGATTCACACACCTGTGACCCCGGCTGCACGGCAGAGGGCGCCAGCCACAGGGGCAGGCCCAGAATGACATCTGGGCGACTGACTAGCGATGACGAAGGCTCTTGCCTCTTTGAGTCACCCCGGGATGCTGTCAAGCCTGTGTGCATGCATCCCCACAAGGCCATGGCCTGCTTGACCTGTGCATTGCCAACCTCTCATCGCTGCATGAACCACTCGGCGCTCAGCTACTGGGCTGTCCAGCGTAAACGTCGTGATACACAGGCCGATAAGGTGGCCTTCTCTGTACTGCCCCAGGCTGCTTGTTGTCCCTGGGGACATGCACGCTCGCTGGCTGGCTGTGCAGCAGATGAATGTGCACGAGAGGTGCGCTACCGAAGCATTTCAGCACAAGTGGTCAAGAGAAGGCCAGTGTTGCCAACACAGGAACTTGCTATCCTCACGTGGGCGTTTTGAAGAATTCTTTGGTGATGTTTGTGGGTTTGCTGAGGGCTTGTCCTGCCTTGCTGTCACTGACGGCTTCACGTGTGCACCATGCCAGGGCACTGCATCCTCACCTGCATTGCCTTGTTTGTAGAAGGTCTGGCTGAGCCTGCGGACTTGATCGCGGATCTCAGAATCTGTGCTGTTGTGTGCTGCTCCTCTGCCTGAGCCCTCACTGGCATCGCCCCTGTGCCCAGTGTGACCAGAAGCACGACAGACGTGCCATACCCTGAAACGCTGTGCTGTTGTTGTTTGACAACCACAAGGCACCTTAGGGGCACGCATGGGGGCATGCATGAGTCCCGGTGCTGGCCCGATCGCACACCACAGCTTCCGTCTGATGGATGAGCTTTTTTGAGCAGATAAGTACTAAGGTGTGGAGAGGGGTACAGGCCGAAAGAAGGCCCGGGCTTGACCAGGAGGAAGGTACCCTCAAAACGGCAGTAGCGTCAACAGTAACGAACCAAGGAAGAAAATGGTGACAGGCCAATTGCTTCCCTCCCGCGATTGCGCTATGCAGCCGCACTTCTTTGCATTGTGTTGCGTGCGAGCTGTCCATTGCACGGTTAGCTGAGTCCAATGCTGTAGCCCAAAGCCTAGACAGAACGCAGAAGACGCAGCACTTTGGTTGCATGCCTGTGTGCTACTGTGGGCTGGAACAGCCCAGGCTGGTAAAGCAATAGTCAAGAATTGCTGAAAAGGAGGGCGCAGTTGCTGGAGGTCGCGAGGCACCTTCTGTCAGCGCAACCAGCATGGAAGCTGTAGGCAGCATAACAGCTGAGGTGCGGTAGCAACTTCAGCCCAGAGCACTCCTCTTCCAGCGGTTTGGAGTGCAGATGTTTGGTCCGACAGCTATTTGGGCACAACCTATGGCGCGTGATGCAGAAGCCAAATCCATGCGACGGCCCAGCACGTCACATAACAAGCGTTAGTGGTGAGTTCCTCTCAGTTTCGCCGCGTTTGGGCTTGCATGCATCGAAGGTGCATACATCGTGTGTGTAAACCCGACTCGCAGGCCCAGCCAGGCCAAGCTACAGTGGCGCATCACGCATCACACCATTTCAAGCAGCTCAGGTATGAAGGCCGGATGTACTGTTGCACCATGCGCTTCAAGCCTTTGCACAGCTCCCGACATTCAACATGCGCTGCACCGCAGGTGGACCAGGGCAACGAATGTTTGAGCCCCTACGTGCAGCCAGTTGTGCAAAAGGAACGCTCGTAAGTGCTGCGGTTACTGATATTTGCTGAAGGACTGCGACATGAGCGCTACAGCCAACACAACGCTGCACATCCGTCGCACATACAGCCAACGTGGGAGACCTTCCTTGTACGGTTTGCTGCATGTCCCGTACTGCAATGAATGCTGAGACACACACGCACATACACACACGCCAGTAAATGTCCGCGCATGATTGCGTTGCAGACTGTTTGATATTATCGCTGCCGTAGACATGGTCGAGCAGTGGAAATGCAGCCCAGTGCAGGCAGCAGCCCGGCTGTGCAGCGAGCGTGGCGATGAGCCAGAAGGCGAGGCTATTTCAGGAAAGAGCCCGGAACAAGGACCCTTGGACGTGCAGGTCCCACGCAGAAAGCGTTCACAGCGCAGCAGTAGTGGAGGTGGCAGCAGTATGTCCAGTGAGGTAAGCAGTTCATTCAACACTGCACGCAGTGACACAAGCAGACTACTAGCACCTTGAAGAAAAATCGGGAACGGATTACAAGTCACCCACAGCATGTGCGAACTGGAGTTGCGTTGCATGGCGTAGGCACGCTGCACCTGTATGGCCTGGCACGCACATGCATACATGCATGACCATGACACGTGCCTGCTTGCTGCCTGCTTGCAGCACCAGCTGCATGGCAACATGAACATGGACGCGAGCACTGACCCATCAGACCAACCTGCCCCCAGCACAGTAGTTGAGCCACCCATTCAGCCTCGTTTGAGCGGTGGCTCACACAGCCTGCCACCGCTGGCCCCACGGCCGCTGAAACGTCCCAGCATGCCCTCACCCTCAGCCCGCAGTGTTGGCGGCGCTCCAGCTGCAGCCGCTCCCACACCTGCTGCCACACCCGCTTACCAGCCAGCCCCTGCTGCCGCTGCAACCTGCACCCAGCCGGAAGCTGCACCTACTGGTGCACCATGCAGCCAGCCAGCACCAGCTGCTCTTGCTGTCGCCCCAGTTGCCCCTGCCAGCCGGCCCAGCAGCAATGGCGGGAACAGCGCACGTACTGAACAGGCAGGCGCCCGCTGGCGCAATGCCATCGCCCTGGTGACAGGGGAGCTGTCCCAGATGGCCTGCAGCGAGCCAGGTCCACAGGCCATGGCGCTGAGAGGGCGCCAGTCAGGCCGCGGCGATTCAGGCCCCATGCAACAGACCACGTCTGTTGCAACGCACGATGCTCCGGCCACTCGGGCTGCATTCACCCCCTCGCAACTGAATGCATGGCAGGAGGGCACCTCTCGGTGGGTGTCACAAGAAAATATTGGTGCTGTAACATGCTCTTTCTTGGAAAGGACAATCGCCATGGTGTTGTTCTTCAGACTTCTTTATTGTGGATTGTGTTCACATGCTGGGCCTGACTCATGTGCACAAAGGCACACTGCGAACACTTGCGTATAATGTTGAAGCAGCCAGACAGACTTATGGGTGCGGGAGCAAGGCCCTTCCTGCCACTCGAGAATGAACCTGTGTGTCCTTACCCCTGCTCATGCAGTATGAGCCCTCTAGAGGCCCACGCCATCCACCAGGCCACCTCCACCATCCGCGCCTCCGTGGAGCAGATGCAGCACGAGATGCGTGTGCAGCTCACCTCGCTGCTGACACAGGCCAACCAGGCAGGCGTTGGGCTGCACGTGCCAGAGCTGCTGCTCAAACTGTGTGAGGTGCCCACGGGCCTTGGTGGTCCCCCATTCGATCCGGCCCCCTTTGTGGCCCTCGCAAACTCCACTGACATGGTGGCGGCTGGTGGCAATATGCTTGCGGGCACCCACCCCACGGCTGCGGGGGCGGGTACCCCTGGGGGAGAGCGGGGTGGGTCTGCTCCTGGTGGTGGAGGTGGTGGTGGTGGTTCGAGCAGGGGCATGGGTCCCGCTGTGCCCACACCCACGTTTGCCGCCCACGTGCGCCATTCTTCCAGCGGCTCCAAAACCATGCGCACCTTGCATCACACGAGCCAGGCCCAGCCGCCTGGGGGAGAGGGCAGCACAGCCCCACAGCACCAGCCGCCTCACGACCCCGCTGCCACCGCCCCGCCTGCCCGCACATCCTCAAATGGTGTAGTGCCTGCCCAGTTCCACTTCTCGCCCGGTCCTGCCCACTATCTCAGCGCCCCAGACTCAGGCCTGAACCAGTCTGGACCAGCAACTGAGGCCCCTGTGCCCGGTGCCCCCGGTCTAGTCCATTCCCCTGCTGCCGCCCCTCTGCCGCCAGCTATCTCCAAGGCTGTGAACGATCTCCTGATGCGAGCGCGGGCGGGCAACGGAAGCCTAGCTTCCTCATTGCCCCAATCTGCTTCCATGCTCTTGCCCACCCTCCCTACCACTCTGACCAACTGGGGAGCACAGCCACCATCTGACCAGCAGCAGCAGTGGAACATGGCAGCGGTTGACCATCACGGCAGTGTAGTGCAAGCGTCGCCAGCTGTCGACATGGGTGCACACAACAGCACCATGCGTGTGATGCTGGTCCCCCCTGCACAGCAGCAGCCCCCTTGCACCAGCCAGCGGTTCTTCACAGTCCCACCACCGGAACTAGGCGCTGCAGGCACCCCGACGCCACCTACGCATGGCACCCACTGGCTGCCCACCAACACCACGCCTGTACCCCCACTGCAGCAAGCCTTGCAGCAAACCATGCTCCGCTCGGTGCTGGCCAGCTCATCCCCCATGCATGCATCCCCATGGCCCCAGGCCCTGGCACACACTGCCATTGCTCCTGCCGGCAACACACCACCCCAGCACCCACCCCAGTGGACTGCCATGACACACCCTCTGGCGACCATGCAGTGTGGCACAGTGTGCGGGGCCAAGGGCATGGCAGCCGCTCAGCCCCACCCCGTAGGCGTGCTGCTGTCCCTGCCACACCCCGAGCCCTGCAGATCCAATTCCATGGGCGGGGCTGTGTGCGTGCTGACGGTGGCAACCGAGGGCAAGGCAAGCCCGATGCTGGGCCGCAAACAGGCCTCACCCAACACAGCTGACTCCCCACGCGTGCGCGTGCAGGCAGACGCCCCACAGCACTGAGCCGGCACCCGGGCCTGACACAGCACAGGCCTACACTCGCCTTCTCCTTGTATGCACGCACTTGAACACTGTCTGCTGACCGTTTTGACTGATGCTTAGGCTGCATTGGGTTTGCCTGAGCATCATGTATTGTTGACGCATCATGTATTGAGGCATGAAGACCTTGATTCTGATCCCTCCCAGCATGGCAGGCCCCAAGACCTGTTTGGTATGTGCCATCCATCCTCCCACATGTTGGCTTGGATGAACGTCAAGAAGGTGAAGGGCTTGCTTCTGCTTTGGGTTCACTGTGCAAGCCAGAGGGGGATCAGCACCCATGGCTTTTCAGGGGCTGTGCCACACGTTTGGCAGAGGTTTGGAGATTATTCATTACAGCTACCGCGCAAAGCTTGGCTGTACCTGTGACATGGTCTTAGCCACCGCCGTTGTTGACAATCATTGCAGCACCCATTGTGTGCTTTGTTGACGCTTGTTGACCCTACTAAGGCACAGGAAACGTGGCAGCAAGCCAGTCCACTGGCATTGGCCAAATGTAGCACGTGTGTGTGTGTGTGTGTGTGTGTGTGTGTTGTGTGTCGGATCGTGCACCAGCACGAAGGTCTTTGACTGTTACCACTTTGGACCTTTGCATGACAAAGCCAGGTGCGCCCGCTGGCCTGCTTGTGTTTCAACACATGATTCATGTGGTTGCCTGGCTGTACCGGGCAACCAATGTGCTATTAGTACCCATGTGTGCCAATCAAGAAAGGCAGTGTTACAACATCAGACGCTGGCTGGTTGACTGTTTCAACTATCACTGCCCTTGTCCTTGGTCACTTCTTTGGGCCACGAGTGATCCGGACCCTGTTTACAATGATCAAGCACTTTCTTTGGTGTCGTTGGCATTGAACCTTGTCTGTCGCATGAGCCCCAGGTGGTCTGGACAGGTTTGCGTATGATGAAATAGCGTTGTGATCAGAATGTCCTCACTCGCTTGTCCATGTAGCTGTGTTTCGGTGACTCAGATTCGATGAACAAGCAACATCCAAAGACCGTGTCGTGGCTATTTGCAGCTGTTCTCAACCCAGACAACTGTTTGCTTGGAACCAGCGCTGGCAGAGTTGCTGGCGAGAGAGGCTGAGTACTGCACAGTCTGGCAGGGAGGGAGAGGTAGCTGAGCTTGTCATGGTGTGCCATTACCCTTCCTAGTTCTTATCTGGCAAGCATGGTCAGCTGTCCCGCTATACAGTTTTTGTTGTGTGTGGGTATTTAACCCACAAAACACATACGTAATTGTTCGAGTGATTTCTGCAGCAAGAGCTTCAAAATTGAAACACAGTTCGAATGCTAATGTTATTGACATGGATGTTCTGGTCTGATCCAAGGCATAGTCTCCGCAAACCAAAACGTGCAGTTACCCAATCAAATCATCTTCCTGTTGGCAGTCCCTGACAGTAATGCACGGCTGAACCTGGGCAGTTCTGCGCAATGCATTTGCAAGCAGCAGCATTACAACGGTGGTTCCCGACATGCTCTGCATCACTCCCTGCGTTTCCCTGTACGGTTACGCGCAACCATGGCCATGCAATGATCAAGGCCGTAGTTTCCCACAACAACAACAACCTTCTACCGCCCAAATACTCTGGCAATCACCCAGAGCCCAAATGTCTTGCTACTCCAGGTAGCGGCAAACAAAAACGCACTTCCTGGCGATAAACGCTTCATCATTAACACACCATGCGTCAGCCTGACACATCAACAACATTGTTTGTGAAATGAGATGACCTGGCAAGTTGCCAGTTTACGCGCCCAACTGGCTGGTGGACACAATCAGGTTGACGCCAACTGCCAGGAGAACCAGCACAAGGCCAGCCCTGCGTACAAAGCATTAGTAAAGCACGGTGCAGCTGGTGTCAATGTCAGTGCAGATTTTGGTGACAGGAACGTGGGAGCGGATGTGAATGAAAGGAGCATGGGCTCTGTACTGTGACATAAGCAGACTGTGAAGCACGGGCTCTGTACTGTGACATAAGCAGACTGTGAAGCACAGCAGATACCATCTGCAGACACCATCTGGACAGGGCGTGTTGCACGTCTGTGAAGCTGCTGAAGCATTCCAACTCATGAAATCAAAACGCCAAGCTCATGAAACCCAAACGCTCAACCAAACTCACCAGGCGATGAGGCCCTTGGTGCCCAGCTTGTAGGTGGCGCCGTTCTCGGTCCACTGGTCAGGGGTGTAGATTGGAGAGTAGCCGTCGACGTTGGCACCATACTTGCTCTCGAAGCGGTACACGCCGTAGCCCTGCGAGTGCCAGAGCCGAAAGACATGATCTAGCTTGCTCAGGAGGTGAGACCGGCTTGAGAACCGACAGGCTGGCATGCTGACAAATGCGCGAGAACACCCACGGCAGCTGCCCAGGTGCAATACAATGTGCCACAGACACGCACTTCAATATAGACACGAGGGCAGGTTCACAAGGGTTCTTGCGCCCGGCTAGAACAGAGCACCAATGCTCAGTGCCTCGTAGTATGTGGCAAGCGTACCTTGCCCTTGCGACCAGCGGAGTCCCTCCAGTCCTTCTTGTCCATGAAGCGGGAGCGGCCCATCAGGTTCTGCTGGATGACGGGGTCCTCAATGCCGTTCAGGCCCTGCTTGCGAATGTCAATCTTGCCACCGCCGGAGGCAACCACAACCAGGGTCTTGCGTGGCGCCCTGCACGCAAAGGGTGCAAAGCACTTTCCTTGATTTGGATGCTGCCACGCCAGTGCGAAGCAGCACGTCAGCGCTGGACACGCAGCGCTCCAACGTCAGCTGCTGCAGCTCCTGGCGCGCAATGTGCGAAGCTGCCTGCTGGAGCAAGGCGCTGTCAATTACCTGAGGGGGGTCAAGCCAGTGACGGTCTTCTGGGCAATCATGGCGGCCATCTTTGAAGCTGTGTGTGGGATAGACTACTTTACAAGCAGGTATTGTGGGGCGACGTGAAGGGCGGAGGCACAACCTACGTCGGAGGCAGATCCACCTCACTCCTTTCGGCCGTTTCGGTTGTTGGTGGACCCTTTCACGTCGGAGAACGTCGTGGCAACCTTGCCACGTCGGATCCGACTCAGTACAATGTTCAGCAGGGCAACATTCGCTATACCTGCTGCACGTTGCAGTTTGTAGGGTTGTTTGCCTGTCATTCACAGTCTTGGCCATAGCTTCCTGCTCATCATGTACCTACTATGACCCTGGAGCAGGTGTGCGCACTGCAATGCAGTGAAGGCTTGAGCTGAGCTGGGCTCTGCTGGGTTGCATGAAGCTGTACCGCTGGCGGAAGCGTACATTTTGCCTTGACGCGCACATGCCTTGAGCACTGCTTTGGTCAGCGAGAACAGGGCCACGCAAGCACAAACTGAGGCCTAGAACAACTTGTGCTCTGTTTTGCTGGGTGTGCTGAATCTGGGTGTGTTTAGCTGAGCTGTACGCACATGTGCGCTTAGTATGCACATCCTATGGCAGATTGAGCACGTTCGCGCTTGGTATCCACGTCCCATGACAAACTGAGACTGCAGTTGTGCCATGTGCCATGAGGGTTGAGGGTTCTGGCTCTGTGTGAGTCTCTGGCTCTTTGAGAGTCCCCTTCACGTGCATGAGACAATTGACTGTAGCTGTCTCGTCATGTAATGCGTGAACCTCCCCCCTGCAGTTGTAACATGCAAGTGTATATCTGTTTTTGCTCAACTTCAATCTGCCGGTGATTGCTTAATGCTAAGCTCTTGGCCGGCATGCAATTAACAGCTTGACAGGTGCCGACGCTCGCCTCGTGTAGGCTCATTGCTCCCCAAAAGCACGGCTGTTTTCTGTGAAACGTCATCACGGGCAGTAGCTGCCAGCTCGGGCCTGCCTGTTGTCATAACAAGCGACTGGCACATGCAAGCCTGGGAGAGTGGGGCTGACGTTGTTCCTGAATCTCTCTCACTCTTAAAATGCCCCGCGAGATGACAATGATAGCTTTTCTATCAATTCAGTAGTGAGAATTCCCTTCAGTCACGTTGCAGTGTGATGCGCACAACCACAGCGGCAGCCCTGTTGCAGTTTGGCAATCAGTCCGAGTTTGCTTGACCGGCTTCACCACATTTATGGCCAAGTTGGAGGGAGATCCACGGCTTAAAGGCAGACGGAACTCAGAAGCTATCAATAAGCGTTGGTCAAAATCAGCAGCAGGCTCAGCAGCACAGCAGAGTTCAAATGCGAACCAGGCAGGAGCACCGAGCCTTCTCAGGCCTAGTCCAGATGGATCACTCTCCCTGTGGCAATATGCTTTGCAGACACCCACCCCAATATTGGCCATACGGTGGTTGGCGAGCATGTGACTCAGGCTGTTGGAGTGAATGTGAAGCCTCCCACCTCCCACTCCCACCACTATACCAATCTTGTTTTCTATGCAATGTCAAGATGCGTCATGAGGCCATGACATGCATTGGAAGCCAGTGTTCTAGTGGAAACACCCAGCCGTGGCCTAGATTGAATGCAATTGCATCTGCATTTTCCGTACATGCGTGCGCCCAAGGATTACAGTGGTAGCAAGAGGTCGAGGCGCTGTTGCCAGTGCAAGGCATTGCCAGCGACTGGGCATCAAGCTGGCACGAGTCCCAATCAACCAGCACACAGCAGGCAGACTGTGACTTGTCTGCTCCCAAGCCCAAAAGACTCGGCTGCTAAGATGTTTGCCAGTTCTGGGACAATTCCTGGCATCTTTTTTTCCAGCGGTTGTTGTGACCGCCTGTTGGTGCCAATGACTTGCCCAAAACTTTTGCACGTGCAACCGGCCATGCATTAGGGACACAGGCAGTGCTTTCCATGTGCCATAGCAAGAGATGATGGGTTACAGGTAGTGGGTGTGCAGCCCACAGCGCCATGGTGCCTCCCAGACAGGCTCATGCAGGCGCGCTGCCCACTCCGCCCGCCAATGAGTGCACGGCCTGTGGACACACACAGCGTGGACGCGCACCCTTGATAAGTTAGCGTGTGCATGCTCAGCACGGAGCACGATCTGCAACCTTGCAGAGGACAGCTGCGCCATGCACAAGTGGCCGAAAGCGCTGCCAACAGCAACAGTCGTGCTCTGCCATTGGCATAATTGCTTCAACTTTAGTACTTGGAACCCAATCAGTCCAGTTCAGGTCTTTACTCGCCTTGCCAGCCTGCAGCCTCACCTCTTGGGGCCACACCAGACCTTGACTCCCAACCCCCTGCCCTGTGACCAGCCCACCTGCGCCACCCTGAGTGCCAGGCTATCCGCTGCCTGCTGCGTGGCGGCCTCAGCATATACACGCACCGCGTCCTCTGTACCGCTTGCTCGCACAAACGCACGCGCCTGCACACATGAGCAGTGCTCATTGAGCACGTGCGCACAGCGGAATGGACACAGGAGGACAAGGTGCAACGGGGATTAGATAGAGGCATTGTGTGGAGGGACAGGGCAGGCTAGAGCCCAGCGCCGGAGGATGATAACCCGCCAACCCGGCGTGGGTGGCAGCTGCAAATCCACACCCTCTTGCTTGCAGAACACCCCTCTTCAGTTGCCGCCAATCTGGCGGCGCAGCTGTGCCCACCTCTCCTGGCCCGCCCGTCACCTGTGGCCCTGCCGCCCTGACCAGCATGTCGATCGCCTCCTGCAGGCCGGGCGGCGCGCCCACACGCCTCTCCGCGGGGTCAGCGCTCACCAGCACATGACGATCCTAAACACAACAGACAGACACACAGGACACCGCACAGTCTCCACAAGTGCCTGGTTCGAGCATCTGGTACTGACACAGACTTCCTTCAACCTGACCCAAGCCTGGTTTAAAAAGCGTGAGCGTCTGTGCTGTACCCATGAACACTGCTCCATGCCATGTCGCCTCAACAATCTAAAACAGCCCCAGCCGATCCTTGACTTGGGTCAACTCTGGCTTCTACCTCCACGTGGCCTCACCTTGACCACCAGCTTGCGCTGTCTGCTGGGCAGGTCCGAGTACAGCGCCTGCCAGCCCTGGACGTCCAGGCCCAGATACCTGCGGGCAAGCGAGCAACAGGGAACAGGAAGGGGTTGGCAGGGGGCCAGGACCTGGCCTAAGGTGGACCACTTTTGACCCACAGAAATGCTTACAGCCTATGAAAATGGTGTCCAGCTGGTCCTGGGCACCAGCAGCGGCAGCCTTTCACTAGCGTGAACCTGCTGGGACGAAGTGGACCAGTGACAACCCACAAACAATGCATGTAGCCTGTAAACATGGGCAGCAGCTGGTCCTAAACATAGGCAGCGGCAGCCTGAACTGGAGCACGTAAGCGCCCTAGACAGAGAGCACCATAGCAGCAAGGGCATGGCCAGGGAATGAAGAGGAGTGGCAAGGTTGTTGCAGGGCAGGGTGCCATATGTCCTTCCAGTCACGTGAGCCCCACCTCAGTGCGATTTCCACCAGGAGTATCCCCGACAGCGCATCCCCCACTGTCTGGTTCACTGCGCGGCTCAGGGCCAGCAGTTGACGGGCGGCCGGGATGTTGGGTGCAAGCTGCGGGCAAGCACAGCAGGCCATGTCGCGTCTGTGGGGTGCGCGGGGCCGCAGGCAACACATGGCAGACAGGTTTGCAGGACAACGACTCTTGCCCGCTTCAACATGCGGTGATGCACACACTATCAATTGTCCAGTCGTGCCTTGCCTACGCCTGGCAGCCCCTGCCTACCCCTTGCCTTGCCCCTCACACCTGTTCCAAATCCTCCAGGAGGGGCACGGAAAAGAGCACAGTGCCATGTCCATTGGCCTCAAAGTAAATCCCCACGTCAAACTGGTGCGCCGCGGGGTGCAAGTGCTTCACACCTGCAGCAAAAGAACACGACAGCCTACAATTGTGCAGTGGTCGGGGTACCAGGTAGGCATTGCGAGCTCGCCTGCTTCCCACGCAGCACCCAGTCACCTCCTGCACCTGCCCAGTGTCCACCCGCCTGTCTTTGCGCAGAGCACCTCCAGTCCCTGGTTGTGTGTGAGGTAGTACGTGGACGCGCCGTTGGCGTAGGCTGTCTGGACCACTCCAACCTGAGGGCACAGGAGCAGCGAACCAGTGACAGCGGGACAGGCAGTGGGGCACGCAGTGGGGCAAGCAGCGGGGCAGGCAGTGAGACGCAACACATACACAGCATACACAAGCCTACCCGCCCCGCAGTGTGTGCGCCCCTAGTACTCGCATGTGTGCATCCTCATGCCCATGCAATGCATGCACCCTCCATGTCCACGTCCTCATACAACCTCCTTGCTCCTTTTCCATGCTGCAGCGACCTCACGGTCTGCTGTGCCCCACGCACCCGTATTCCCTTGGCCACGTCGGGTGGCAGTGCGCTCATGAGCCGCCACACCAGGCAGGCCGCCAGCGCCGCTATCTTATCGCCGTCCAACAGTGAGACCTGCCGGGCACCGGCTGAGCCGACGGCCACTGCAGGGGGGCAATCAGTTGGTGGGATCACACCGGACCAGGTGCGGCAAATGACCTGATGTGTTGTGTGGGCGAGAGCTGCAGTGCTGCTTCAAACAGGAGTGCAACATGTTCAGCTGGCTGGCAGGTGGGCAATCACGACTGTGGCAAGCAAGCAAGGTCCAGATGCCCAAGCAGGAAGAACAAACTGCTGTTAGCAGGCTCACTTGCCGGCTCAACCATACAGCAACGCTGTGACGTGTGCAAACAGCAGGCAGCACGGCACGGGAGCAGAATAATTTTGCCGACATACAACTCACTTTTGGTCAGAGAGGGTCCTGGGGACTGACCCATCCCTAATAGCCAATCTACAGGCCCATTACAGACTCTGAGTATGCCATTGTGCTCATACTATGCGTGAACCGCCGCCTCACCTTGGTCCTGAAGCGAAAAGTACACGAGCCTGTCAGCATCGCCGTCAACACTGCAGCACCTGCATGTGAGGGCACAACAGACACAGCAGCAGCCTTCGCACGCTCATTAACAGGCCGTGTTTAGTGTGGACCTTACTTCAAGAATTTGTATCTCTCGTGTGGTGTATTCTGGTCCAGTGCTGTCTATTGCAACTGGACTGGATGCTCAAACTTGCTGCTCCTTTACATTCATGGGTAGTACGGCTGTAGTATATTTCCACTTGTGAATCAGGCACGGCTGACCTGGCATTCACCGGCACAGCATCAAATCCGTCTGGTGCCACTTGCTCCTTCTGCACGTAGTCCGCTCCACACCGGTGGTTCAGGCCGCCATGTGTGCACTGAGGACCACCCGTGTTGATCAGCTGCAGTCTCAATCCACTACTGCCTGATGCCAGCTTTTCTGCAGCCGCTTGCAGCTGCACTGCCCCCACTCCATTGGCACAGTCCACGTGCAGGGTGTAAGGTGGGGCGGACGACGCAGGAGCAGGGCAGCTACTGATCAGCTCCTCAAACGCATCAATCAGGATGCTGAAGTAGTAGGCTAATGGAGGGACTGATACAACTGATGTGGTACGCGTGCTTGCATGGCGGTTGGCCTCAACGACTTGAAAATGCAACTGGGGAGTGGTGACCTGGCCGAGGTCAACGACCACACCACCCAATGCCTCTACCCCGGCGCGAGCCGCTGCGACCAGTCGAGGCGCACTGGGGCGAGTGTCATACCCTAGTAGCACGGTGCACTGTCTGGGCTCTTTAATGCTATTGGAGGATAGCAGTCGTTGAAGCAATGAAGCCACTGCTGAGTCTGAAGATGCGCGCGCCAAGTCAGTTGCAAACAGCTCAAAACTCTGCAGGCACGCCCACCAGATTGCGCCTGATCAGAATCCTTGCTTGCATGCAGAAACCTCTACACTCTCGCTTGACGCGCACCGGTATCAGCATTCCACCGTCAGGCTCCACGATCTTCACGCCATTGTCAGGCTCCGGATTGTGAGAGGCGGTGATCATCAGCCCACACGCCCGACGAAGCACCAAGGAGCGTGCAGCTGTAACGAGACCACATCTGAACACCGTGGAATCCAACAGAGATGCTTCCGCCCGAAAGCCTGCTGTTCCATAAGCGGGCTGAAAGGTGGCTGGCTTGGGAAACAAGGCGCTGACTGCCGAGATGCGTGCCAGGTCCATGGGTAACAGGTGCGGGTGTGATCCAGCAGGGGGAAGCAGTTCAACTTGTCATTACACACTATTTGCATTACATCACGAGTTACAAAAAATGAAGTTTGCCATTTCTGGGACAATTCCTGGGACTGACGCTGGAACCGGTGTGTCAGTCAGTTTTTTTAGCAACCTTCTCGCCACGTATCCTCTGCCCACATGGTGTCACACATTGCTACACGTGTGTAACATTCTCGCGTCCAGGGTGTAGAATGTGGCAATGTTGATCAATACAGTACAGTGTCAACTGCTCCGACTATGCACCAGGTATAAGCAACAGATGGACAGCTCGTAATGGCATGCCTTCCTTTGGCGCAACGGCCGCCCCAAATTTGGTGCCTGATACAAACCCTTGCCACCGTGCCTGAGAAGCTGGCAAGAGCGCATCAAAGCGCCTCTGATCATCTTGGCTGCGGCGCAGCTGGGCCTGTCAGTTATGAGAAGCGTGTTGCCGACATGAACCTGAGGATTGCCACCAAGCCCAGCAGTAACTGCAGGTGCAAAACCACGCCAGCAAAAGCTGACGTTTTGGTATTATGCATGAAGCATTCATGCCGTAAAATGTAGCAGCCGCTGGTGCATGTTGCTGAACTGAGTATCACGTGGACAAGAGCAGTGTCCCCTGTGACCCCGCAACCCGAACATCTCCACCCGGCAACGCCCAACAAACCCGCTGCTCAGTACACGAGCACACAGCACACACGACTGGTGTAGCACGCCACAAGACAAGGGACGTTGTGAAAGCACGCACAGCCACACCGGTGGTCTCCTACTGGAACGACGCCCCACCTGTATCCCAAAGAATGCCAGTGCTCCCCCATTGAGGATGAGGTCTATCTTCAGCCTGCAAGCCGCAAGAGCATGAGTGGCATTGTCAGGGTAGCCAGTGGCCAGCCACCATGGTCACTGCTCTGCCTGCTGTTTGGCAAGGCTCCTGCTGCCTAAGATAGCTGCCTGTACCACACAACCTGCCTCTCAACGCCTGCCTCATACAGAGGCATACGCAGCAGTTGCTGTCCCTGCTGGCCTTTTCTCAGGCATTGGGTGTCGATGATGCCTTCTAGGCCTGTTCCCAGCCCTGTGCCATCATCATGAATGCATGCCATCTCCTGCCACGTGCTGCCAGAGCTGCACTGATCACTCACTGACTTTCCTGCACTGACACCGGCCCTGGATTAACAGGGCATTGATCACTCACACATTAGCAGCGTTTTGGTTACTCACACGTAGGTCTGGAAGGCGATGAAGTACACGTACATGCCAATCAGCGGCAGCCCAATGATGAAACTGAACACCAGCGGCCCAGCATGTTCAGTCTTGTTGCCCTGGCTGGCTGCACATGCACCACCGCAAGCACAGCCCTCGCAAAGTGCATCATGGTCATGCTGCATACGCAACACCCGTGCATGCATATCTTGCATGTTGAAAAGCATGTGGTGACCATTGCCTGACCGGAGGTCTCCTCAGTGGTGCTGGATGACAATGCTTTGCATTTACAGCAGTGCTGAAAAGCACATTGGGCATGACTGCACAGATCATGCTCTACCTCTTGATGAAAGATGAAGACCGCAAGTGTTTGGTTTGGTCACATGAGATTTGCTGTGATGATCATGTGCATTCACCACCACATGCACTCTCACCTAGGAGGATGCGTGGAATTTCTATCAAGAACCATAACCAAGAGAAACTGAACTCCATGGCAAAGTTGCGGTTGGGGTACGGTAGATGTACGCCTGCATGCAATTGCAAAGTGTCAGAAGTCAGCATTGCTGGCTTTGGGTGTTGCTCACGTATCAGTTATCAGTCCAGATGGCACCCACCCTTCCAGCAGAAGACCAGGATATTGAGCACGTAGTAAAAGACGTCCCACCAGCCGCCGAAGTAAAGGAACACTTGTAGCAAGAGAGAGGTGAGCACTCTCCGTCTTGGCTTCTTTGAACTCAATCCTGCTTGCTGCCCTGGCTTTTGTGGCTGTTGCTGTGTGGATGCAGGAACTCCTGATGCAAGCATGGGCTGCTGTGGTGCATGCAGCATAGCTTGCTGCTGCATATGTGGTTGCACGGGGGGTCCTGGCTGCATGTTGCGTCAACAGCCAAGATTCAAACCTTGCTCTGCTTCCAGCACCAGCAGGAGAGGAGGTGCTTCTCTGGATGTGGAGGATTTCTGGAGGTTGAGACCGGTCGTCTAGCGAGGAAACCACACGAAGCAAACCAAACTCTTGAATGTCCCGCACGTGCGCAACTTCCGTTGGCACGTGGAGACCAGATTGCGGAAGCAGACGCGTACACTGGCGCACACCACACGACCAGGTCTCCCCTGTCTTTGTATCCAGATAAGCTTGACAAATGTTGAGCGCTCGCAGCTCGACGCGTGTTGCTGGCGCTGGTGTTCGCCAATCACAGAGTCGGGTAGTGACTGCGCGTGTGTTTGAGAACAATGGAGCTACAAATTCCTTCCCAGATGGTGCTAAGGTTAAGGTGGTGAAAGCCATAAAGGTTTTCCACGTCCCCAAACACCCTGAGATTGACCTAGAGGGCCTGGAGGGCGTTGTGCAGAAGAATGCTGCAAACTTCAAGGGCAAGGTATTGTCGCCCAACCTGCCGTTCGTTGTCAAGTTCGAGACGCCCGTCAAGTTCACAGCACACCTGGTAAGTTTCTCGCCCACCAATGCCTCTTGATGATGCTGAGATGTCGCACTGTTGATGTTTTGCGTGTGCCAGCATGTCGTGATCAAACGCTCATCACGATAAATGCACCACCCACACGAATGTTCTCTCGCAGGCTGACGACGAGATTGAATTGCAGCAATAGTCTGCCTGCTGTGGATCAGCATCGTGGAAGTTCTTTCTTGAGAACGGCCGTGCATGAACGTGAGGGCCGCCAGGCTCATGGGCTGGCAGCTGGCAGCTGCAGCTACAGGCCACTGTGACATAGAGCTGCCTGTGGCTGTGGAACAGCCGGCATGATACGCAAGTGGCTCAGGATTGAAAATGGCAGTGCTATTGGAGGGCTGAGATGCCAGCTTCAAACAACATACGGGCATGTTCCACATATATCAGCGTCTAGTTAGCTGCTTGGATCACTCTGTGCCCCGGATGCAGCATCAACAGCTGGTCAGCAGGTGATCTAGCTGTTTAGTGATACAAAGGTGTGAGGTCGCTCGTGTCGGTTGTTACTTGACGTAGTGGCATTGTTGATCCAACTTGACGTTGTTCATTAGACATGTGTGTTGCACGAAGTGTGCATGTGATGACATGCTACCACATATTTGCTCGTTTGCAATGGACTCACCGATATTGTGAGGTTTGTTCTGCATTGATCATGCCAGGGCAGACCGGGGCAAGGGAGCTCTGCATTCGTCCATCAGTTTTGTTTCTGTTGTGAGGAGGCCGTGGAAGCACTACAACATGCCAGGATGTGTAGCTGTGCATGCTACCATGCTTTTCACATTGATTGGCATCGTGAGCCGATAGTGCGCAAGACGAAGCCCGCAGCAAGGGAAGGGGATACGCCACACTAGGAGACATTTCATTGTTCTACCCTTTGAAGGGACAAGATCGTACCAATATCTAAGCTGTTGCGCACAATGTTGTGTGCTCCGTTTTGCATTGGCTCATTACACGGTCTGACGTGCGAAAACGTCAGGTGCTTGCATGGGCTGACGCCTTATCCAGTGTAACTCGGGTTCAACGCCACTCGCAGCGATACCTCCTGAAATTGCACCTTGCCACGCCATGCAAAGATGGTACAGCGTACTTGATTGATCAAGATTTCAAGAACAATTTCTCTGAAGCGGCATGCCAAAGTTGTGATGGCAGTTATGGTCATATTATGGCTGCTGCATTGCTACATGGGAAATTCCAGGGTGTGGGTGATGTTCAGGCGCCGGCTTGCTTTTGCAAGATGGCCTACATGGTTGCAGACATGCATGGTGCACATGTCTGGAAAAGCGGGTTGCAAGCACGTCCTGCTTTACAACAATTCTAGTTGCAAATGTAATCGGACAATGGCTGCTGCACTGATCCATAACCTGGCATGGCCTTGCAGTGCAGGGGCCAGCACGCCGCATGCAGGCCACGAACAAGTTGCATGTGCCTTGTTGCCACTGCCATAGCATGGCCTTGTGGGGAGCCGTGCCGTGTCTACGTGTCCCGCTGGTCCAGACTGTAAAGGTTATCCTCTGCTGTGTATCCTTCGCGTGTGTCTGGCATGGGACAGCAACTGGCACGCTTCTGATCCTTGGCACAGCGCTGTCGGTGATGTTGAAGTGGCAACACAGCAGATTGCATCTAGACTGTGCTGACCTGGCGAACCACTTTCCTGGGCTTGTCTTTTAGTAGCTGCGACCTGTCCCTCGTGCAGCTTATGCCGGTTTGGGGCTGCTGAACTGATCCTTCATGCAACCAGAGAGCTTGCACCACAGCAGGCTTACACGTTCACGTGATAAGTGAGTGGGAAACTACTACGCAAAGCAAAGCGCAAAAGCATCCTGGCGTAGGGGAGATCACCACCAGAGCCCAAGGTGTGCATGAGGCACTATGTCATGATGCACAGCAACCATGACAGTCATCCAAGAAGTGGAACAAAATAAACATTTGTCATTTGTGATTCAATCTTGTGGCCTACTTGAGTGTCTAGTGAAGAGGTCCAGCCCTGGAACTGCGCATAAAATTAGGGGGCAAGTCAGGTTCCTGTCCTAAAATCTGTCGCTCCACAGCATGACATGGATAGCGGCCACCATCCAGATCCCTCTTGCACAAAGACTAGATGTATTTGCTAACCTGTTGGCAAACTTGTCATTCAAACCAGCCTTTCGCCAGCAACACCCTGCTGCTGTCAGCAGCGTGCTAACCTGAGCAGTTTACAACGTGAGCCAAACACACCTCCGCCACAACTTCCACATGGCACAAGCACGTGGGAGGTGTGCTGCTTCTGCTTTGCCTGCATCCTGGCAGCCATGATATGGCATGTGGAGTCTCACGGCCAGACAGAGCTTCCTGCTATACGAAGCAGATGTTATCTGTGTGTGTGTTCGTCGGGCAGACCAAAATCACTGCTTCTTGTCGTGCGATTCGCACCAGTCCCGTGCATTCTGGAACAGCTGCAGCCATGGACCAGGGCCCTTGGGCTCCAGAGGCAAGTTGCTAGGGTACCTGAAACAACACCACAAACGAACACAGGTGTCAGCCGGGTGGAATCCACAACCTACGCCGCCAGAACACAAGCAGTGATCCCGCTGACAGAATCCTCACGAACTGAAGATTGAACATGGGGTGAAACGCTGCCAACTGATCGAACTGAAGACATAACCAGTTAACAACATTGGTTGTTGAAATGCGGAATGCGTTGCTACTCACCAGGGCATCTGCCATGTAAGGAAGGCCCGCTCAGGGTGCGGCATCATGGCCAAGTGGCGCCCGTTCTCACTGCACAGGGCGGCAATGCCCAGCGGGGACCCGTTAGGGTTGGCGGGGTAGCTCTCCGTGGCAGACCCGTCCGCATCGGTGTACCGCAAGGGAGCTAGGTGGTTGGACAGCACGTGCTGCTTAACCGCCTCGTCTGGGAACAGCGCCTGGCCTTCCCCGTGCGCCGCCCACACGCCGATGTTTGCCCCGCCCATACCCTTCAACATGATAGCGGGCGAGTCGTCTGCAATAGCCACATTAACCCATCGGGATTCAAACCGCCCACTCTTATTGTGCACAAAGCGAGGTTGCTTGAGATCCGGCAGGACGCCGTTGGGCTTGTCCGTGGCGGCCCCTGAGGCAGGCACCCAGCCTAGGAGCGCCATGAGCTGGCAGCCATTGCACACGCCCAGGGACCAGGTGTCGGGCCGGGCGTAGAAGGCCTGGAACTGCGCGATGACTCGCTCGTTGAAGCGGATGGCTGCAGCCCAGCCCTTGGCAGAGTCAAGAGTGTCGGCGTAGGAGAACCCACCAACAAAGATCATGCCCCTGTAAGCCAACAACGGTGCATGGACATGATCAGCAGTCCGCAGCACATGTCCGGCCTCCTGTCAGCTAGTTGCCTGGCACATGTTCCATGCATGTCACCGTTGGAAGTAATGATTGCCTGGCACAGCTGAAAGGAGCACACCCTTTAACCCTACCTGAACGAGTCCAGCGACGCCCTGCCGTTGAGCAGGTCACTCATGGTGATGTCCCACGGCTCCATGCCGGCGGCGTAGGCGGCAGCAGACATCTCGCGGTCACCGTTGGAGCCCTCCTCGCGGATAACGGCCACACGCACCTAATCACAACACAACACACAAACCTACTTATAAATCATCAGTAGCCACCAAGCATGGACGGATAGCCACATCAAACTTGGCTGTCAGCTGCAAACCTTGTTCCTGACACAAAGCGTGTTGCACGGCGATGGACATGAGGCTGATCCGTGTCAATACACATGCAATGCGCACCTTGTCTGTTGCCTTGAGCTTCTCCTCGGGTGTCCACGTGGGCGTGTATGGCAGCACCCACCGCGGCGCCTTGGCCGTTGCCTGCCCCGCCTGCTCCTGCGCCACCGTCTCCTCGGCCGCCTGCAGCCGCTCCAGGTTGAAGGCCGTCTCCTCCCATGCGCTGCGCAGCTCAACCATGGGCGCGTTCACTGCGGGCTGGCCGGCCACCGACACGCTGATTTGCTTCGAGGCTGTGCCCTGCGGGGGTGGCAGCCATGGGGGACATGGCATTTGAATCGGGCATAGCGGATGCCCATGCGCAGGGTGGGACTGACATGGAACGAGCATCGCATGGGCAAGGGGCATGCAGTGTGGCACAGGCATGTCCATGTTGTTGTATGCGCGTGATGCTTGGCAGAAGCGTGTCTCTCAGCCCCGAAAGATGATATTCAGAGAATCATCATGAATGGGCACCGACCAAGATAGCCCATCAGACTGTTGGGACTCATATTGTCATCACTGAGACACGGCTTGACTGCTACATGCATGCACACAGGGCAGCAAACAGAACATGTGCCTTTTAAGCAATCGCAGCAAAGTACAAGGACTGCCACAGACTGGGACTTCTTGTGTTCCCAGACTTGCTTACCTTTCCGATGACCGAGACGCTAACGCCTGCCTTGGTGTATTGCTCAACAATGGCTGCTGCGCGTTCGGACGGCACCTCCAGCACCAAGCCCAGCTCCTCCGCAAACAGGGAGGCCAGGACACCGGTGGGCTGGGCGTCAGAGGCGTGGGTGGGGAGGGGGATGTCGGCGGTCAAGCCACAGTCGCCTGTGCATGCGCGTTGCATCACAGCATGCGCTCATAGACCCAATTTCAGAGCAGAAAATGAGCCGTGGCTGTGTGGAAGACGTAGAACAGCTTACTGCAGTGTATGGCCAAAGAATGTGGGGCAGGAGCAGGTGGGGCTCGGCAGGGAGTGACTATGGCAGTGCGTGGTGTGTGCTGTGACGCGCTGTGGCGGGCGCAGGGGCCGGGGTGACCGTCTGCGCACGTGCAGCTCTGGGCGCGCCTGAGGCTAGTGTGGGCGGTTGTAAGCGCTGCACATCGCCACGCAGGGGGTGAAGGGCCCCCCGCAGACGAGCGAGCGACTCTATGAAACCGCCGGGACAGGTTATTGCCATGCTACACGCGGATGACGAGCCCTTCACAACCCTTCAACTGCTGGCAGATTTGACCCTGTTTGCAACAACAAAAGTTTGTTTTCAGAGTTGCATTCCTTTGCCTGTCGCCAGCATACCCAAGACATCCCGCACCTGCAAAGGCCATCTCGCACAGTGTGGTTGCCAGGCCTCCGTCACTGATGTCGTGTCCCGCGCTGATGTGCCCCTTGGCAATGAGGTCCTGCGTGACCTCCCACATGCCCTTGATGTGTTTGGTGTCCACATCCGGGCTCGTGTCGCCCAGCTGGCTGTAGGCCTGCGCCACGGCCGAGCCACCCAGCCGGCGCCGGCCCGCACCCAGGTCCACATGCACTAGGGTGCCCTTGTCGCCCAGCTTGAGGTCAGGGGTGACAACCTGAAACACAGTTTGAAGAAGCACAATTGGAGATTACAGTCAAGCAAGTAGAGCTCTGGAATCAGGACCAGAAATGCAGAAATGGCCTGCCGACCAGATCCCTGACTGCCGCAGCAGGTTGATGGCGGAAAGCCACTAAAGAGGGACAGATACATGCATGACACACACATGCTCATGGTCTGTGGGGCCAAGATCCCAGGCTGCATCTGTAGGCTTACGCCTTAATAATGGAAGCCACCGACAGCCATGCCTGCCCAGTCCCACCTGTGTGATGTCTGGGCAGCCCACATACGCTGACACGACCAGATTTCCCGGACACATGACCACCTCGCCGCCCGCCTTTGCCGCCATGGACAGAGAGTCCTTGCCGCCATCGCACGCAACACCCAGATCAAGCATCGCATCCCTGCAGGGGAGACGATGGATGGAGTCGACGCTCAGACGCACAGCTATGGCAGGTAAAGAGTGTGTGTTGCGTGTGCTTTGGTAAAGGGTAGCGGCCATGCACATAACAGCCCTCAGAGATCTTGGTGATATTTTTGTCGTCACAGGCACGCTCAAGAGTAGCAAATATATTTGATGCATCATCAGGCCTGCTAGGGCGCATGGCGCGGAGTGGCAGCTGGTGCAACATAATGGAGTGCAATGCAGTGCTCTATGCAGATGCTGGGGGCAGGCTTGCTTCAGAGAGAAGATTATACTCTCCTTGGGGCGAACCCCTCAATTGACACGCATGAATGATACTTTAGGTTTTCATCACTAGCAGCACCCCATGGAAGAATGAGATCATGCATGGAATTGGCTGCATATGCAGAGCAGTTGCGTATGCCTGGCATGCAAGTAAGCGCTCAGATAAATCTCAGGGTTCTCATTCACGGTATCTTCAGAAGCAGAACTGTAACTGTTAGCATCATCACTGCGCCTGTCCGCCAACAAAATGTAAACCAGGTGTGCAATTAGTGCTGTGCATTCAGCAATGCAGCCATGAGATAAGCTAGACTTGGTGCATGTCATGTGTTTGTGGTGATGTACGAATGTAGTCCGTGGCCATGGCTGTGCTACACCATTCGCAGTGTACACATGCTGACTCCAGACCATCACCTTGCTGCTTACCTGATCGACTCAGCAGCATCATACATGTCCACTCCCTCAGACTTCATCTTGGCAGCGTACATCCAGTTAACGGATGCACGCACATCCGGCAGCGAGGTAGCACGTGCCATGACCAGGTTAGTGAGGGCCTCGCCCAGCGAGAGGCGGGCCATGGCCGCGGGGTTGATGAGGCCCTTGATGGGCTGCTCGCCAATGGAGGTGGCCAGGCCTGTGTGGTTCTGGTGGGACTGGGCGAACACTGCCACGTCAGAGATGGGCAGCTGCAGGGGACCCACGCATTGCTGCTGGGCCACCAGACCTGCAAAAAGTGACACAGCAGTGACGTCTAGTTGGGCATTGCCTGGGCAGCGATGCTGTGTTTGAATGTGCGTGATCAGAGGCACGGAAAGCATGCACACATGCAACTAAAATGCCAAGCAACGTTTCGTGCAAGGAACCTTGTTGTTGTCGCCATCAGTAGTCTGTAATGAGAAGAATGTTTATCAGCACCGGCACCCGAAGGAGCCTTGGCATTAGCATGGAATTCTGAAGCATCACAAGCGACAACTCATAGCAAAAGGTGCTTAGGACACATGCATGCCCGGCGGTATATGAAGATCATCTCTTGATCGCTCGGTCTGCAAGGATCATCTACTTTGCTCACCGGTAACGTGACGGTCGACCTTGTTGGTGAGGAAGCGCTTGGAGCAGACGCTCGGCAGACGCAGCACACGGTGCAGCGCATCTTGGGCGGTGGTGCCGGCTGGCAGTGCTAGCGGAATTAGCTTCCTAGGGACGCGCGAATAGGTGAAGGTCTTGTCAGGCATCTTGCCGAGCACCTTCTCAAGGTCCAGGTCCACAGCGTTAGGGGTGCCAGGGGGTGCGTTCTTGTCAACCAGCTTGACCCGGCCAGACCCGTCAATGGAGCCAATCACCTGCGCAGACAAAGAATATCAGAGAGCAAAACAGTGCATGGGGTAAGACTGGGTACATTCCTGAGCGGGCGGGAAAAGCCTAGTGTCTGGAACACATGATCATCGCCAATGGATGCTCGGATGCAATGGGTCAGCAAGGCTCAGAGAATTGTAGTCTATTGTTTTTTGCAGTCAGCGTCACATAAGTGGCTCCTTCCCAATGTTTCCTCATAGCCATGCACAGGCCAGCCATGCGCAATGCTCGATGAGATGTCACAGACATGCATGCATGCTTGCGAGCGGCGCTCAGTCTTCCAGGTTGTACTCAATCCCGCAGGTCAGTAGTCTAACATGTATATATTGTGGTAACATCACAGCGCAGCCACATGCATGCACACAGAATAAGTGAGGCACATCGATGCTTGAGCATGCTGGGCTGGACGCCTCGGTCAGGCCTTCCATCACCTCTCAAGAATGGCCAGTGCTCACTGCGCCGTCCTTGTACCATAGGCCCGTGTCTCACCTGCATGAGGCAGCGCTCACGGTCACAGATGGCCTGCATGGCGTCACGGGACTCCGGGCGAATGAGCATGCAGTCGTTCTCCTGGTACTCAGCGCCCCAGATCTCAAGCACGCTCAGCGTGTCATCACCAACCTTTACAGCGCGCACGTCGATCTCTGCAGGGTCGAACAAAAGTTGGCAGATGTCATGCAAGCAACTGGTCAGGACCCATGCAATTGCTGCACACAGCGTCAGTGCATGGGGCAGCAGCAGCAAGCTAGCAGCACTCACCAGCACCCAGAGGGTAGATAATCTCCTTGACAACATTGCAGTTGCCGCCGGCGCCCTGGTCATGAATTTGCACAATGGGGTTCTTGTCACCCAGCTCAACGCAGCTGCGTACAACCCGCCACAACTTTTGGCTCATCTCAGCGTCACCACGCTGCACAGCGTTGAAATCAAGGTCGGAGTTCCCCTCGCGGCTCCTGCGTGGCCAATAAGCAATCCAGGGATTGAGGCATAGCAGCACATACCACACCATGCAAGCAGGAAATTTGCTAGGGTTTACGGCGGGCTGAAGGACGTGTGACAAGCCTCAGAACAAACTGTAATGTCAAACTAAGAGCAGATGGCTCACCCTGATGGCACAGAAGAGGCAGCGCCGCCGCCCATGCCGATGCGGTAGGCGGGGCCGCCGATCTTGACCACCAACATGGAAATCTCCGGTGGGTTCTTCTCGAGATGCCTGTGCAGGAGCAAAACATATCACTCAATTTTCCATTCCGGACAAAGCAGGTCAATGACTGGGCGGGCTTCTACCGATTGTCACATTTAAGATCTGCAAAAAGGACTGGCGGCGCACCTGTGGTCAATCTGCCCCACGCCACCGCTGAACATAATGGGCTTGATCCATTCGCGACGCTCGCCATCTGGCAGGCGTTGGCCGAAGGTGCGGCAATAGCCCGCGATGAGGGGCTCGCCAAATTTATTGCCGTAGTCGCTGGCGCCATTGGAGGCATCGATCAAGATTTGCAGCGGCGATGCCAAGTTATCTGCGCAGTCGCACGCAAAATGTGAGTGAGCAGTGGCGGCCGGCAGGACTTATGCAAGGAGTCTGCACTGCAGAAGTGTGAGAAAGTGAAGGGAGGTACAAAAACAGGTGTCTTGCCGACAGCATGGGATGCGCAGGCCACTTCAAATCATAGTTTCCTCAACGTCAAGGTGCATGCTTGTCAGTCACCACAAGCACTAACGGCTCTTATGGTATTGCATGTGGTCCACCTACCAGGATATTCGAAGCTCGTGTCCTCCCATGGCTGCACAGCGCCATCGATATGCAGGTTGCCAGTGCAGTATCCAGCCGTGCCAGCGCCCATGATGGAGCCCGTGCCTGTTGCATGGGTGTCGCGCATGCGGCCACCTGCGCCTGTCTCAGCACCTGCATGCAAAAACATCACATGCATGCACCACATCATACGCATGCACCACAACCCTTCTCACCAGTAAACCAAGGCTTGCTGTATCTGTCTTTGCCACCAAGGGCTCTATGCCTCTGCCCATGCTCTCCATGCCCCTCTTGGCACATGACTCACCGGGATAAGGTGCAACAGCGCATGGGAAGTTATGGGTCTCTGCAGTGAGCAGCAGATCCCAGTCACGAGGCTGGGGTGCAAGGGCACTGGGGTTGCCAGGCTGCAGGGGCAGCATGGGCGTGCACTCGAAGCCGCGGATTGCCGAGCTGTTGTCGCAGAACGCCACCACGCTGTTGTTCGGGTTCACCTGCACAGAGTACGCTGCTTTACCACTAATGTAATGGTACGAAAGGCAGAGCAACATGCCTGGCATACACATGTGAAGCCAACCAGTTGCACAGCCTCTGAACCTGTCTATTGCGTGAATCGGAAGCATCTGTCGACAGTGTGTGTGGATGATTGTAATAGTATTTGACCAGTATTATTGCACCTGGTGTATGATCTAGGCTTGGCCACCTGCTTCGTTGCTGAGCCCAGCCTGCCCTTGCCCGCCCTTTCGCACCTTCCATGGTGTCTTGACAATGTTGAAAAGGTTGTCCGGCATCTGCTGCCCGTCAATGACCATGTTGCCCCGGAAGAACCAGTGGCGTGAGTGCTCGCTATTGGACTGGGCGATGTCAAACAGCTCCACGTTGGTGGGGTCCCGCTTCATGTCGTCTCTAAATGGGAAGGCAGGGCAAGGCAATACTCAATCGAGGGTCAGCCAACACTCCACCAGCAAGCAAGTCACTCTCTGCAGGCGTGTACATGTGTGTGCCTTGGTGGCTGTCGTTTGGATGCAAAGGAAGCAAACAGGAGGCTTGCAAGCTTAGTCCACACGTGCATGTGTGACATGCCTGACTCTCAGCTCAGCAGACCCATGTGTGCTCCGATTGCATGCACACTGAGTGGCTAGCAACACTTGCCACTCGTTTGCATCCCGCCGCTCCAGCTTACTTGAAAAGCATGGTGTAGTAGTCCAGGTCCCATGTGTCAAAGGCCAGACCCATCTCCTGCAAGTTCAAGCGACAGCACGGTCAGCCAGACAAACTCAAGGCAATCAGCACGGCATGCAGCCTGCACATGTGATGACTTTGTTCAGCCACCACAGCATGACTGAGCAATGGCCTGCATCAGTTTACAGGAACATGACTCCCTGGTGATGTGTGCTGGCTTCATGCCCGGCGCCCCGTTAGTGTAACGGAGTACGTCCATTACATATGCCTAGCAAGTACCTTGCACATCAACGTTCTGGTATTTTGGAAGCGTGACTTGCTGGTAATGTTGTGTGCTTGCCCCGCTGAAATCACTGTGCTCAGCCGCCAATACCATGACTGAGCGACCGCCTGCAATGATCTACAGCAGCGTGACTCCCTGTGATATGTGCTTGCCCGTGCTGTGTGCCTTGCCCCGCCTCCCACCTTGTTGATCGCCTCCAGTGCCTTGCGTCCTTCCTTCATGACGGGGACACTGAACACGGGGGCGGGCGGGTCCAGCACACGAAAGGTCTGCACGGGGCTCGGGTAGATCTCCTCCGTCATGCGGTCGTGCACCATGGCGCCAAAGGCAGCCTGCTCCTCGCCTGTGGGACAGTGGGAACGACCACGCACGAGTGCCCACCAAGAACGATGATGTGTTGTGCTGTCGGTCAACACATCAAATCGTGTAGAGGGACTGGCTGGGTCACATCAGACTGGGCCACAGCTGCCTCAATAAGAGGGCAAGTGCTGGTGATCTAGCAGTGCACAGCCTGCTCACTCACTGGACAGGGGTCGGGACGAGGTGAGGTGGTACCTCACGCTGCGCTCCAGCCTGCTGACCTTGGCCAGGCCGCAGCTGGCCGCGATCGACACGGCGTTTGTGGAGAAGGCGGTGGAAAAGCTCATGCGGGGACCCACCTCCACAACAACACCTGCGCATGGCGGGCAACGATTGGTCTGAACAGCCCCATGACATGGAGCGAATGGCGCATGCATGAACACTGTGTGACCTGGATAGCCCTGCTGTTGCTGGGTGACACTGCTTGTGCATTTTCACAGCTGGCGTGATCTCCTGACGCCACAAGCTGCGCACCTGGCATGCCGGTGTAGCGGGACTCAGGGGTCAGCAGCTCGGGCTCAAAGGTCTCACGCAATAGCCTGTGCAGGGCCAGATGGCAAGCAGAATTTCAGGACGGCTGGCACAAGTACATCTATCCTTGATTGGAGCATCCAAATTGAGACAGAGTCTGACTTGCACATAAACCCAAGGGACCAGTGCACACGCCGGTGTTGCTACATTGGCCAGCGTGCTAAAAGCGCAAAACCTAGCAAGTTGATTCTGCCGTATGCAGCCATCATAACATATTTGGGTCTGCCATTCAAGTTGGCAGGGCCTTTCTCATGTCTGATGCAAGACACCCACCAGGCCATGGTCTCAGCTTCCTTGGCCGTGAGAGTGGAATCCAACCCGATATTGTAACACTGCAGGGCAGACAACACTGTACACATGTATACCAACCTCAAAACAAGCGGCAGGCTGGAGTGTGACAGGTTGTGAGAGGTAGGGAATGCACGTGCTCTGAGCCACACGCACCTGCTCTGTATCAATGGCAGTGACAGCATCTGAAATTTTGCGCTGGACCTGCAGCAGCATAGTCATTCAGAAATAAGGGGAGCAACGCGTCATTTCAGAAGGAAGGGAGAAATTTGCTTGCGAATGTGGAAAAATGACCTGCTTGCAACCCAAAGGCATACATGCGCGTTGACATGTGAGCACCTTTTTGAGAAGGGTGGTCATGGCGGACTGGCTGAGCCCAGGGTAGCGGTAAACCTGGATGACCTCAGTCTTGGTGGCCAGCTTGGCAGCCACGCTAGCTACCGCTTCGCTGGAGCTCTTGGCACGCTCCTGCGCGAACATGCGGACAGTCCTTGACCGACATGAGGATGCCGCATGACATGGCGCACGTTTCCATGCGTGTAGGCGGCATTGCCTCGGCCATGCACGAGCTGCATCACTTACTGGAGACACAACACACGTTGTGATGCACAAGCGTCGTCCCATGCGCGCAGGAGCGGCACCTACAGCGGAAATCTTAATTAGCTCAGTGCTGATGAAGATCGTCGGCGTTAGGAGGCGATTGCCGGCAAAACTAGCGGATGGCACTCACTGGCGTTCTGCTGCTGGGCGCTGCATTGCAATCTCAATGGCGACTGCTGTACTGTCAGCAACCTGTGGCAACAAAGGGGCGGCGCACGTTGTGATGGCACGACTTTGCAGGCTGGTGCCGCAGTGTGTTGTGAGCATCCACATCATCTGCCCATACATCCAATATCAGACCTGGTGTTACTAGTTGCCAATCGCCGTGCAACGACAGGCAAGCCGCTGCTCTTGCCAGCTAGCCCTGGAGCTGTCTTGATGGGCAGCATGACTGCAACTAGGGTGACACTAAATGCACTGGTTATGCGACGTCTCAGCAACGATTACGCGCTTGATGCTGCGCTGAGCGCGACATTGATCGCCTTCGAGGGCACCAGCATACAGCCAACACGACCAGGGGCATGGGGTCAGACCACGTGGAACGTGACACGGTTGAAAACGTGGTGTTCATGAGTGCATTCTGACTCCTATGTCAGTGAGCCTGCCCTGTGTCATACTCATCACGACACAAAGTCTCTCTCCCGCCATGCCTTTGTGGTCAGCACAGCCTGGGTTGAAGGTGGCAGGCCTCAGTTCTGCACAGGTGTGCCGCATGCATGGCTGTGTGCATGACTGCGCTGCATGCTGGAGCAACAAGGTTCTCCGAGTCACGTCTACGATGACATGTACGGCCATGACACGCTGCACCAAGCTGTCGTGAAGAGTTCTATGGTCAGTCGTTCCGAGGCGGGTGGGTGGAGAGGGAATTAACATGTCATCCTGTTCATGCACCAGTTGCATGGCACCTGGCACCACGTGGTGCGGTACAGGTGACTCACAGAGCTTTGTTGCTTCAGGCATACATGCAGCGCACCCATGCATACAGGAGATACATTGTTATGCGCAGGAGGCAGGCACTATTATTTTTGCCGACTATAAACTCATTTTTGGCCAGAGGGGGAGTCCAGGACCCCCCCGGCCCCCTCTTCCCTGACAGCCTGTGTACCGGTCCATTACAGACTTTTGAGTATGCCATTGTGCTCAGTTCCATAAGAGCTTTCCAATGCACTGTTGAAAACAAAGAAGTGTTTAGGTATGAGTCATCTCCCAGGGTCAGAGACCTGTGCCGGTCCGGGGCATCCCTGCCGGTTTCCGGCCGTTTTCGGACCCCGCATGGGTTTCCTGGTTCTTCTGAGTATGCCATTGTGTAGCTCTTGATGCGCTCGTCACAGTGGCATGTTCAAATCTTGATTCTGACTCGCCATTGGCCTACAAAACAATTTTCCCGGGAGGCTTCATATTTCCTCGAACACCCCTGAACCCCCCCCCTCACCCCCCTGTTCCAGACCAGCTCAGAATGGCCCCAGAATTTGAATGTAAGCTGCCTGGAGGGGACCTAGGCCATTGCTGTGAAGAAACTGGCCTACTCCTGGTATAGGTCGAAAGACACGGAAGTGCCTGCCTCCTGGTTATGCGCCAAGTGTTTGACCATGGTCGATGACTTTTCAGTTAGTGCAGTCTTCCCTGAGCGTGCATAGTACTGGCCACACAGGAAAAGGTATCTGCACCCGCCTGGACAGCACTCGGTCAACGGGGTGGCCAGTCCCTCAAGTGACCAATACAACAAAGTGTGACTTGTTGCCAGTACAGATTCAGAAGCGGACAGCAGGGATGATTACAATCACCATCTATCCGTGTTATCCGTCTCAGGATCCGTGTGAGCAATACTATCCAGGCCTGAGCAAGATGTGATAGTGGTAGAACTCATGCCATGCAACAATTACCCGATCCTGTCGGCTACTACAGCTATCTAGCTCTCTCACGCGTGAAACACGTCCCTTCCTGCTACTTTGCTACTGCAACGGGTGCCGCTTTGTTTTGCCGAATCCTACCATGCATCAGAACTGTTGCAAATTGGCTGGTCAGACACGTGTCATGAGATCAGCTGTGCCCTGTGGCCAAAGCGCAGTGACAATGAATATACCTGAAGATACATGAAGATACCTGGTGCATCCAAGCAGCCAACAGGCACAAGCATAACCACACAAGTCACAGCCAGGAGTGTGGCTTGTAGAAAGAAGCACAGGCAGGTTCAAAGGACAGACGCAGCGGACAAGGCTGGCTGTAAGGCAGGGCTGTCGGTCAGGGGTGCTGCCCTTACGGCAGCTCGGTCTTGCGCTTGATGCGTGATACGGTGTAGTGCACTGCCTGCTCTCGCGGGATCAAGTGGCGGCGCCGCCGCTCCTGTGCACACAAACCAATACACGGACAAATGCTGTCTGCAACCCTGCACACGTCACAGTGTACGTGTACGGGTTCAGATCAGCTTTCACACGTCCAGGGAAGCAGCAGTTGGGTTGCAAGTGCAAGCCGCTCAAGACAGTGTGATCAGATCAATCCACCGTGACTTGTCTCCTGCGCCGTCTGCGTTGCCTTGCAAAGCAACTCGTACAGATCATTCACGCCCTTTCTGCCCGGTGCATGTTTTCACTATGCAGCAAACGCCATCAAGTTTACTATTTGTACCTTGCCAGTCACCATCGAGCCACACTCCCACCATCACTTGCCTGGACCAGACATGTCTCCTGCAAACACCAAGCCCTCTTCAACCCTCCTGCACAGCCCTGCCAGTCCTATCATCCCAGTGCGGCTGTCACTCCCCCTTGCTTTGCAACCTAGCGAGCAGCATCCAACTCGAGGGAGCACCTCCCTGCCTTTGTGCTACCCCAGCCACCTATATCCTACACCCTTCCACCCACCTGCCACACTGACTCCTCTGTGTTGAGCTGCCTCTTAGTGCTCCCGTCCTTCTCAACCACGAACAGGGGTGGGTACCTGGTGGCCCCGTCAGCGCTGATGTCGTACACCACCAGCGGGGCGGAGTCAAGCCGGCTCTCGAGGTTGGACTCGGACCGCGGCTTGCTGCCGTCCCACACCCCCGGTCCCCGCTGCGCAGGACAGGGGAACAGGTGTGAGCCTTTGATCAGGAGATGGCTGTCTCTCATGATAATATTCATAGCACTAAGCAGCAGCCGACATCACCAAACACAGGTGTGGTCACACTTGAGAACTTCAAGCAATGAATGCTGTCGGTCAAGCTGCAATACCAAGGCTGCGGGATGCCTCAGCGCCTCACCAGACCCAGGTTGAAGAGCAGGTCGGCCCTGAAGCGGCTGGCCAGCACCTGCTGCTGCCGCTGCGCCAGCGACCGGTTCAGCGCCGACAGCTGACCCTCCTCTGCTCCGTCAACAGCGGACAGAGGCTGACCCTGCAGGGCAAGTGGAGTAATGATGCAGGGTGAAGGAGAAGAAGAAAGCACAGTTGGGTGCTGCTTGCTGGCGTTATGCGCCATGTGTCAAATTGACAGAGGGGATCGCACCGGCACTCCACGGGTGTACGGATCACACTGCCTGACTGTCATAACCTTTGTCCACACTGTCCGTTCTGTTCACATGCGTTCCTTGACCGCCCTCCAAACCCCTGCAAATGCGGCATCTTCCACCGCCCTCCACCCCTTTCCTGTCCCCACAGCCGCCCCAGCCCACCTCAAATGTGGGGTAGCTGGGAACCCGAGCCACCTGCCGCTCCCCGCTGCCCCGGTGGTACCGCTTGCCCGCCGGGTGCGCGTCGATCCATGCGGCCACCGCGTCCCAGCTCGCGTCACCGCCCAGCGCGCCCAGGGCAGGGCTGCCAACCTCTGAGAACGCACAGAAACCGACAGGCACGTGTAGGACAACTTTCATTTACACCATGAATACCACTACCACCCCTACGCATCGCTGGATGGGATGTCTCTTAACAATTCAATGTGCGCTGTTCAGCCATGCTGGTTCCACCCAGTAAAAACGCAGCAGGAGCTCGCTATCCAAATGGCACCCACCCACGCATCCCACAAAAACCCAAAATGGCTTTCTAACCAACAGTTCCAATCCTCACCATCCATGATCAGCGCATCCCCTGGCTCTGGAGCCTTGGGCTTGAGCGGCGCCTGTCCCGCCGCCTCCCGCAGCTGGGCCCTGAGCTGCCCCGCAGTGGCCATGTCCCCGGCCGCTTCGAGCTGAAGGATCGCCTCCATGGTGGTCAGGCGGGTCAGCGAGGCGGGGTCGGCAGCATGCATCAGCTGCGAGGGAGCGGGCAAGGATAGGATTGACTGAGCTGTGCATGGCCTGGGCCATGGCTTGACCGAGACCGGAGGTCGTGGGATGCGCACAGCATGGCAGCAACACTGCATGCCTGCGGGCTCTGCCGACTTTACACCACTAGGCAGCAGTACTTCAGGCGTTGACCATACTCCGCCATGGCTAACTCAACCCCACACCCTTACACGCTTTCACCCACCGAACCCAGCCAAACCCTATCCCCCACACGCGCTTACTTTGCTAGTGTTCTCATCTCCTGACCATGAACACCTCGGATGTTGGACCTCATGCCCTTACTCAACGTAACCCAGCCAGGATTTCCCCAGCCGGCATGATGAATCTTGGGCCTCATACCCTGGCACTCACCCGAACCCACCCACCCCACACACACACACCTTGAGTGTCTCCATTCTCTCTTGGCTCGCCCCCAGCTTCGGATCCAGCTCCTGCATCGCCAGCAGTGACGCCCGGTACGCCCCGCTCAGCCGCTGCAGCCCCGCCAGCACACCATCCGCGGATGGGGAAGCGGGGCGGGGCGCCACGGGCTTGGCGCCTGATAGCTGTGCCTGGGCAGAGGCGAGGGCTGCCTGCGCCTCACCCACTGCCTTGAGTGCCTGTATGAGCTGTGAATACTGGGCTGCAGTCACATGGCTGAAACCAAGCATGTCTGCCCCGCCATCCGCCACTGCCCCGCCTGGCTTTGCTGCTTGTGTTGCCCCGGCGGGCTGTGTCTTCAACGCAGGCAGATCCACAGCTGCAGCATTCAGCTGGGCGGCCATGTGCGGCATCTGATCCAGGAAACGGACACGGAGGGTTGGCGGGAGGGTCTGTACAGCCCTCAGCAGTTCTGCTGCTTGCAAACTGCCAACTGCAGCTTCCAATTGGCTTGCTAATGCACTTGCACCAGCTCCGGCACTCGCTGCCCCAGCTCCACTTAACAGCTGTTGTAGCGCAGCGCTGGCTGCGGCCACCTGCCGTTCCCTCTCCATGACAGGGCTGTGGAACGGCCGGACGGGGATAGCTGGCTGGTCCGGCTGCGGCTGCTCCTGCACCAGCAGCATCTGCTCCAGGCTGTCAAACAGCCCGACCATTGCTTGACGCAGCCCGGCTAGCCTGTCAGCCACTGCGGCTGCAGCCGCTATGGAGCCAGCAGCAGGGGCAGCAGCCGCCACAGCCTCCGTCCCTTCTGCCTCCCCCTGGTTGGTGTCTCCGCCTTCCGCTGCCGGGGCAGGAGGCATCCCTGCCCGCACAGCCGCAACTGCAGCGTCTAGACCAGCCAGGGCTCGCTGGCGTGCGGCCGACAGATCGAAGCCGCAGCTGGCCAGCTGCTGTCCCAGCTGTTGCTGCACCTGCTGCCAGACCAGCCGTGTGCGGGGCACGGCTGTGTGCAGCGGAAGGGTGGCGGGATCGACGGCCGCGCCCGTCCCGCCTGCCGCCGCCATGTTGCGCAGGCGAGAAGCGGGCAGCAGCACGGTGGATGGGTCGGCCGCAGCAGATGCCACCGCTGCCATCTGCTGCACCACCGCTTGCTGCACGGCAGTGCTCCTCTGCAGCGGAACGGCGTGAGGATCGTGGTACATTCAAGGCATGCAAAGCAATTTGGCTGACATGCACAGCGGACTGGACAAGGATTGGGCTGAGGACACCACATTTCTCAGATGGCTGTTGGCTGCCCCTATGTGCTGCAATTGAATTACGAGGGGAGCTGCAAAACAGGCCAAAGTCCCCGTCCCTACAGGACTGAAAGCGGCAAAAGCCTGGAATGACCGCCTCACCCCCTCTTCCTCCCTCCCTCCCTCCCTCTCACAAGCACACGCGCAGCCCCCACCTGATGCATGGGTCTGCCCTGCGCATCTAACAGCACGTCCTCCATGTGCACGGTACATGCGTAGGCGGACATGGGCCCGGACATGCTGCGGCCAGACTCCATGGCAGCGCCCTCCATCTCCTGGAGAGCAAAGAGTGTGAATGCAGGAGGAGATGGCTGGATAGGCATGGTGTGCTATTCTGTGTTCCTGCCTGCCTCTAGCCGCTGATAGAAAGGACGCAAGGACTCATTGAGCTGGTTGAATGTGCATGATGTGTGGCTGGGTGTCTTGCCTGCCTCTGGCCTGTGATCAAGAGCCGCTGACACGTGTGCGTACCGAGCTAGACGTTCCCATCCCATGTGTATTGAAACGTGGCCCCATGGCGCACCTTGAGTGTGAGTATTGCCATGACGCGCTGCTCGCGGATGCGGAACTTCCGTGCCAAGGCTTCGATGGTCCACCTGTGCGACATGCCCCAGTACAACACGCGGTGCAGCAGGCAGTCTTGTCAGATTGAGCATGCTAGCTGACACGACATTAGTGGATGCTTGCTGTTTGTTTGCTAGACACTGACTTTCACAAAGAATACCACAACGGCCCCTTCCCCTTGCGAGAGACGTGGAAGTGTAGAACCGCTGCATGCCTGCTTTTGATGTACAGTCACAAGCGTTGACCTGGCCATGTGGATAATAATTGTGCCTGCATAACAACAGATTTGGCCTGTCCCCACCCTTCAAGCCACCATGTGCAAATGGTCCCCACCTCTGCGGATCCTTGGCCCTCAGTAGATAGATCAGATTCTTGGCTGACTCTGAGAGACGGCTGTCCCGGTGTGACTGCTTTAGCTGGTCGGCTGCAAACTCATACTTGTACCAGTACACCTCATTTGTGGGCTGGTAATGCACCATGTCGCATGTGGTGGTGCCGAATGGGTTGTCAGTGACATCGTCTGCAACGCCACTGCGTGGATCGCCAATCAGCTGCAGCACCTTGGTTGGGGCATTCTCCAGAGCCAAGTCTGCCAAGCGAGCATTGCCACCTTGCTGCATGTGAGGGGGTCTGCCTAAGAAGGCAGGTACCATGGTACCCTGTCCTCGAGATGGCTGCTGCTGCAATCCATCCGGCCGAGATAGCCGATTGCCTGGCATGCGGAGTTCAGCCGCCGCTGCATCAGTGCTTCTGGGTCGCTGATCTAAGCGCCTGCCTGAGTTGCCGGCAGTTGGTTGTTCGACTGCAGACGCTGCTGTGCTATACGAGCACGATGGCTCGGATGAGATATACGATAAGCAACTGCTGCATGCGCTGGGGACTGAGGTTAAGTAGTTTGCAAGCTCTGATGTGCCACCCGCGGGAAAGCCCCTCAGCAGCAACAAGGGACGCAGCTTGCTATTCATGGTTTCCCAACCCTGTGCATCATCATGGGACCTACTGTGCGCACAATGAAGCAAAGGGAAAAGACAAGCCGACCATGTTGGAGTTGCACCACGTGGTGGCACGCTCGTTTTCGAACTGTCCCAGAAGGTCCTCCACCAAGTGACACGCATGAATACCAGCCGTGATTACCAGCCATCGTCAAGCAAATAACGGAGTAGGTACGAATCACCCTAGGGTTACGGCTAGGGTAGGGAAACACAGATAAGAGTCCGGCTGCCTGGATGGACAATGTGGCACCCGCTCCTTTTACTGGGCCAAAAGCATTTCCCTGGGATGGATGGTTGCCATGGCCGAGGTATCCGCCGAACCTTGCCACAGAAAGCGTCAACGCCATCAAGTTCGACCAGGACCTACTGCCATTTGTTCGTTCTTGTACTGCCGTGAGACTCGACGGCTGGCCGCAGCTGCTGCAAGAAGCGTCAGCGTTGAATAAAGCCTTGGTACAGGTGAGTTTTCCGTCGAATGAAGTCAACGCCGCGACAGGCACTTGCAGTCAACAGCCAATCCTGCACCCTTTCGTGCAGGCACAAACCCTGGAACCTAAACTCAACGCAGATGTTGAGCGTGCAACAGGGCCTGCCCGCCTGCAGCCATGGGCGGTGCCAGCCAGGTCAGCAGCTAAGTCAACTGCGACAGACGCCGGGCCAGCAGTCGGCAGACAAACCGCCGCCGCAGCCTCTCCAGACACACTGGCACAAACCAGTTCAGCTGGCGCGTATGGCGACATAACACTCAGCGGCAGACTGGGACGGCAACAAGGCAAGCAGAACAAGGTTGTCTCCAGCGCCCTCACGCCCCTCACAGTAGCTTGCGTGGGGGCACCCTTCCACCGATTCCTGACTGTGAACGCCGCCAACATGGAGGCTGCAGCTGCCGGAAAGGAAGGCACAACCATCTATGCGGGTAAGAAATGCTGCACCTGATGTGAATGGATTGCAGTTGAGGTTGAACAGATGGCTGTCACCTTGTGCAGAACACCACTGTTCTTTTGCTGCTTCCTATACTCAGACTGTTACACGGAGGGAGTGCACACCATGCAGCACGTCCACGCAAATGGACCAATCTGATATTGCAGAAAATCAGACTTCTGCAGCAAACATCGCATCCACTGCTACAGCCTAGTAAAGGGAGTTAATAACCGGGGGTTACACCTGCAGTTGTTTGGCGCACGAGTGCTCATTGGGGCACTGGCGCTGGTACGCACTGGTTGACCCTCTGTCTTGAACAAACACGAGCGCTGACATGTCGTTGCACGCACGTGTCACCTGTGCAGTTCGACAGCCAGAGGGCAAGGAAGTGCTGCTGACCTCTGGTGGGTGACGGCCCACTACCCCTGATTGGTGCAGTTGCAGGCCTTAGGTCTGGAATGCGGCTGACAGAGAAACTTCCACAGGTATGGCGCTGACCTGGGCTCGCCACTCAGCCACTAGTGTCCTTAGCACATGCGAACTGTCCGTTGTACACCACGCATGCTAAGCTCCTGGCCTGTCCATGACACCATGTAGGCACGTTGGCCGAGTTGTCGGCATGCATGCGTGCATGGCCTAACACCCGCGTGCTGGCCCGCCTCGACCTGTGCCAATTCAAGTCACCCGCTGTTAACACGCCGGCGCGCAGCACGGGAGGGCCACCCTGGGAGGTGCACGTAGACCCACATATGGCACAACGACTGGGTGGGTGGCAGGGCCAGCGCACAGGGCTAGTAAGGTCAGAGCAAAGACAGATGCGGTTCATTATGGTTCAGCTTTACTGCTTCAAGTGCCAGAAAGTTCTTACTTGGCCATCTTGCTTTCCTTCAAGTCGCTCCTCTTTGTGTGAATACATGTTGAGCCATCATGCAGCACATCATGTGCACTGGAGATCATGTGCACTGGAGATCATGTGCACTGGAGATCATGTGCACTGGAGTTGCATGCGTGTGCTGCCGCAGGCCCCGCCCTCCACGACTGCGAGGCAGTGCTCCAGCGCCTGGCCCTGTGGCTGCCCGCACACGCAATGGCAGACCCCGTGGGAGAGCTGCTGTACGGCGGGCCACGTGCACAGGTGGGGCAACGGAGACATGCCAACATGCATAGCACATCGTGACCCATATGGAAGTATCAGGCAGCACCGTTCGTTGCAGTCATGTGGTGATACTTATGGTATGCATTCGCCTTATAAACAGCATGTTGATCCATACTGAGAAGATGTCCTGCCCGCCAAACAAGGGCTTTACTACAAAGCTTTCCGTGCCCAAACGGTACAATCAATACCACTGCTGTCACCAGGTGTCACATGGGTGTCACATGGGTGTCACATGGGTGTCACATGGGTGCCGCATGGCATCCCTCACATGCAGGGCGAGTGGTCCTCTGCCAGCCTGTCCCTGAGGTGGTGGTCCGAGGCCGCCATGGAACCGCTTACATGCTGCCCAACCGACAGGCTGTGGCTGCAGGTCAGTGAACACACGTGGCAGCCACGTGGCTTGACCGCTTGAATGCATGCCAGCTCTGCCCTTGCAAGTAGGCTTGTGCCGCCCCAGAGGCAATGAAGATGTCATCACTGCTGCATGCAAACACACGTGGTGCATCGCAGGTTCACGGTGCCTCCCGTGTGCTGCTCGTGCCACCCGACTACATGCTGGCGGGCCTGTCGCCCTTCCCCGCCCGCCACCCCTACGCCGGCTACAGCGTGCCCGCCACCGCCGCTACCGCACGCGTGCCCTGGCCGTCTCGTGCACACATGAGCGCAGCGCACACACCGCACGCACCTGTGAACGACACAGAGGCAGACGGCAGTGCAGTTGCTGCGCCCAGCAGTCCGGAGGGCCGTGATGCTTCCAGTGGCCACAGGACAGGCGCCGCCAGCAGCGCTCCCTCAGATCACAATCCTCCCAGCGTCTCCTCTGGCTCTGCCCCGCTGACCCCAAGCAGTGCCTACAGCCCCTTCCCCGCCTACCTACACGAGGGCCAGGCCATCCTGCAGGACGTGCTGCAGCTGTGGCCTGAGTTCGGCGCCGTGCGGGGCCAGGTGGCTGTGTTGAAACCCGGCGATGCACTGTGGTTGCCGGCCGGGTGGTGGGTTCACAGCGAGTCCCTCTTCCACCCAGCAACCAGCGCCACCCCACCTCCACCCACACCCGCTGCACCAGTTCCACCACCATTCACAATAGGGAAAACAGCACCCAGCGCTGCCCGTGTGCCCGGCAGCTCTGGTCCTGTTGGTGCTTCCATTACCAGCGGCAGTAGCGACACTCTTCCCGGGAATGTGACATTGCAGGTGACCTTAGCAAGTGGTGGCGTGGCCGCCGCGCCCCGTGCACTGGGGGCACTGCAACGCAGCGCAGCGGATATGATCGAGGGGTGGGCCATGGCGTGTACGGGCAGTGCCGGGCGCGTGCGGGTGCTGCTGACGGACCTGGCAGACAGGTTAGAGGAATCAGCAGGGCAAGGTAAATTGGGTGAAGGTGGTGGTGGTGGTTCGCCAAGGGTGCCCCCCCGTGCGCATGCAAGTGTGGCCGGTTTGACAGAGCAGGCTGCAATATTGACAACGCATGATGCAGCATGTCATGCCATGACAGCACAGCGGGCCCAGGCAAGCAGCATCCTGGACTGGGTGACGTTTCCCTCCAGCAGTGGGCAGGGCACAGGAGCAGGAGCTGGCGAGGCAAAGAAACTGAAGAAGGACGAGGCAGCGGCTAGGGATGACAAAACCGTGGGAGATGAAGGAAACCAACACACTCGTGGTGCTGACCAGCTTGGCAGCACACACAGCTCGGACGTTTTACTTGAGAGCCTGCAAGCGCTCAAAGAAGGCCACTGGGCGGCCATGCCAAACCCTGCATGTGGCCCACATGGGAGCTCATCAGCACATGATGCATCTGATCCTGAATGGGACAGCACCACCCTGGACGGCTTCCGAGCGGTGACCATGGCCCAGCGCATCCTCACCCTTCTGGCTCCTCTCAGTGCCCTGCAGCGCGTTCAGGCTGAGGCGAGTGGTGGTGGGGGCGGCAAGGTCAGCGGTGGCAGTGGCCGGGCTAGCTTGCCCAGCAGCCATGGTCCCGTACCTGCCTCGTCACCACCAGCCAACAGTCATGGTCCCGTACCTGTCTCGTCACCACCAGCCAACAGTCCTGCGACCGCAGGGGTTGCACTGCCTGTTGCTCCCAGTAGCTGGCAGGCTGGAAGCGATGCCGCGGCGTTTCTCAGGGCCATGTGCATGGGACGGTTGCTGCCCACCACATGGCTGAACAAGGTGCGCGCACGTCACACCTCATGGGTAAGGTTGGGGTTGTCTCTAGTCACCAGCAGTTTGACGTGGTGCAGTAATACTAAACAGGTCCACGGACTACGTTTGACCCTGCCCACACGCATTGGTCTTACCTGGCGCTGCAAGGCAAATCAATATGCTTTTGTTGTCGGGTTTGGGCTGGATGTACCCCACGTGCTCTGCACCTCCACTGGCCAGCCCTTGATGTTCTCGAGCATCATCTCACCACCCATCCTGCCTGCCTCGCCCTGCAGCTCTCCCACAACGATTCCATGTTGCTGGGTGACCGGCCCTACACGTACGCCGTGGAGCACAGCGAGGAGGAGGCGCTGTTCCCCGAGCTGTTCACGCCGCAGCTAACCCGGAGAGAGGCCAGGGCCCGAAAGGAGGCACACGATGCTCATCTGCAGCAGATGAAGCGGTTGGGGAAGGGAGCTGGGGACGGCCAGCCACACCGGCTGCAGCTGTGATCAACGATTTGCAGAAGCAAGGGCCCAGTTGTGTTTGAAGCATGTGCTGCTGCTCAACCTTCATGCCTCCTGAACAAATGACTGTTGATGTTGCTTAATGAGCGACAAATCTGCCTGCCCAACCCAACCCTAAGCTACCCTAGGCTACTAGACTAGTGATCCACCTGGTTGATCAGTCTGCTCCAACATCTTGGACATATAAGTGACGGCGTCTGCTCCTCCTGTTGAGCGTGGTGCTAAAGTGGTGAGTGGACGTTCTCCAGTGTTCCAGAATTCGCGAGAATGCGAGAGCGCGAGAGTAAACGTTGCATTTCACGGCCAGATTTGCGAGAGTAAAATGGCCTTGTCGGAAATGACGAGTTTGGCCGTTTTTGGACGCTCCGGCGTCGAGCGCTTGGTCATTTATCACCGACATAACCAGACCTATGAACACAAAACACACCCGGGGGTCCGGCCTCATGCATATGCGAGAGTACTCTGAACGTCTGGGCAAGCCTGCCAAGCTGATGGGAGAGTAAAATGGGCTTTCCGATTTTGAAATCTGGAACACTGACGCACTGGTAGATAAAAACGCTCGTTCATGCACACATAGCACGGTCATTGTCCGAGTTTGTGCCCGCACTCTCATCTATCGAGCCAGTTAACCTTGTATTGATGTCCCCTCGTATGGTCGTGATGTCTGGCGTAGGGTCCACCACCAAGAAACGTACGATAGGGCTACGCAGCAACCCATGAGCCCTTTCACACTAATGAGCTGCACGCATCATCCACTATGGCAGATATTCAGAATACGATGCAGTCCCGCAAGAATGCCATGCAGATGGAGCCCTGCGATGTTTTCGAGCTCTTCAATGTGGTGCGTATCGCCACACGTACTATGCACTGACTGTCACTGTAGCATAAATCTGCATATGGATGCGTATGCATTTTGAGAGGAAAAGCCGGATCCGCGCGCCACCCGGCACACACACAGCACACACAACCTGGTTACACAACGGGAGGCAGCTTAGATGCATGTCTGCTTGTGGCAGGATGTAAGAGATGTAGTTTTCTGTCAGCAATCCATACAGCAATGGATACAGTGCAACAATTCAGCAGACCACCTGCCCTGCATGGCACTCTTTGGCCGTGCGCTCCTGCCTGCAATCATCCACCCATGATGTCACTCCCTGCAGTATGCTGAATGGGGCGGAGGGCGCGGTGGCGTGCCCTGGGCAAATGTCAAGCAGATGATGAAGGAACTGGATCTGCTGGTGAGCATAGGCACCAGCGCACATGTCTGAGCACATGAAAGCATGTGTATGGGCACGTCGCTGGCAGAGATGAGGGATTAAGGGGTGTGCATGTTGCTTATCAGCATGTTGCGTGCTCCTCAAGATTTGCTACAGGCACATCCGCTCGGTTTGAAGAGTCAAATCAGCTCTCTTCATACATGGAAATCTGATGTGAACAGTGCATGCAAATGTTTCTCCTTGGAAAGCACGTGTTCTGTATTGGATGTGACACTGTTGCACCCGCATGACGGCATACAACATGGCTCCAGCGTGCCCCTCTTCCAAGGGTGTGCGCTCTGCTCTCACTCCCAGCGCACCTGCCCTCACCCTGTGCGCCGCAGGAGGGTATTCCTGCCCAGCTGGTGGATGCGTACGTGCGAGAGAACATGGTGCGAGCGGACCAGGACCAGGACGGCATGCTCAGCTGCCAGGTGGGCAAGGGATAGGGTAAGCTAGGGTAACGAAGAGGGCAAGGTAGAGGCAACAATGAGGGCAGAAAAATGGTGGTGTGAGGAGACCTGTTGTTAAGGCAGGCCCAGGCAGGCTTACGTATGTGCATATGATACCCACTTTCATTTCCACTCGCCCAATTTCATTCCCAAAGTTGTTTCTGTAGGTGCTCATGGTGTTGGAAGTGCCATGCCATGATGGATGTGTTTGGCACATGCCACGCCTATGCGGTATTCCCTGTCCCGTCACAGGCTGCTGCGTTGGTGCCGTGTCGTGTGTGCAGGAGTTCATGGTGTGGCTGTTCGGGGAGGTGTGTGCACTGCTGCCCTTCAGGCACCTGGGCGCGCAGCACAACAAAGGTGCGGCGGAGAACGCTTTCAGCTACTACCTGCTCTTGTCCGAAAGGCTTGTGTGGTGCTTTGGGGGTGGCAGAGGGAAATCAGAGGGAAATTGTGCGGAGCCACCAGGGACTGGGAGCGAGCCATCATGCCGATATACCTCTTGGTGGTCTTGCAAGGCCGTGAAGCTGTGGCATGCCACGCCTGGTATGCACAGTCTTTGCTTCCTCCACCACTGGTACCACTTGGCAGGGGCTCTAAACTTCAGCACACGTGGCTGGCCGGCGCACGCTCGCTCTACATGCGCTCCCCACCCAGCCACACCCAGTGCCTTGCCTGCCCTGCAGTCTCACCGCTGTACAACCGGTACCTGTACCATGCACAGCGCCACCGACCCGCCGGATGCAGCAAGAAGATGAGCGGCATGCAGGCGGGCGCATTCCAGGCGATGGCAAAGGTATAACGGGGCTGAGATTTGGGTCAGGCGAGGGCGGAAGCACAACTGGCCTGCGGCGACCAAACCTCAATCAACGTGTTGTTTTGTGGGTTCTGCAATAGGGAAGTCATCCCCCTGCTGTCCACATTCGTCAGTGTCTTCACACTCAATCATGTTCCCGCCATCATGGTGCCGAGGACGGCCCAGCTCACGCGTCCAATTGGCCAGAGGTCATTGACAAGCACATGGTCAGAGGCAATCCAACCCATGCAACAAGCAAGTCAAGTGCTGGGAGCGTCATGTCGCACCCACAGGAGGCATGACGTCATGACGTGCCTGTGGGTCACTCTGTCTCACCTTCAGGACTTGGGTTGGTGCGACGACCTGAGGCTGCGCACAAACGGCGTCAATATCGCAAGCTCAACCGCTGTTTCAAACCGGACCCAAGGCCAGGTCAGTCAGTTAGTGGGTAGCATTTGACAGGTTGGCCAGGACCTTCAGCTTCAGTGAAGGATCTGCTATGTGGGCAGGTAGTAGCCAGCTAGCATTCAGATAGTTTGATACTGCCACTACGCTTACGCCTGACAATGCAATTACACTGACGGGCTGCCTGGCGTGCGTTGGCGTCTGCGCATGCCGTGTTGGCCTTGCATGCACGTGCACTGCCAACACTGTCGCATGCCGTGTTGCATGCATGCAGATGGAGGGCGGCACCCGCATGCAGTTCGTTCAGTTCATGGCAGCGCTCCGGGCGATATCAGTGCGGAAAAGGGAGTCGTATGACGCCATACTGTACAAAGTAAGGGGTGGGGCGTTGTCAGTGTGGATCGCTTGCAGGGTGGGTGTGGGTTCATTGGCAGCCGTGTGGAGGGAGCTTGACACCGTTCCGCCCGGCGGCCAAGTGTTGCTACTGTGAGCTGTAGGAAGAAAAGTAGTACATCTGTTATCTCCAAACAACCTGCCTCAAGTTGTGGGGCTGCAATGGTAGAGCGCTTCACGGGCTCTTCCAATGGCAACTGAAGAGGCGGGCGGGCCTGCTGTTGCTTGCGGTGCCGCTCAGCTCTCCCGCTCACCCTTTTGGCCCTTGCTGTGTGCTCAGGTCGTGGGCGATGGGTCGGCCCCGCCTGTCATCCGCAGCCACTCAGTCAACCGGGCCTACCGCCTGGCCACACTCACAGCAGTCATACCCGCACTGGTGGAAGTGAGTGAGGGGGAAGGAGGGCGGGGGCAACGGCGTGTGCGGGGTGCAACACCGCGTGCATCTGCATACTGCTTCACCGCAGGAAGGCGCTTGTCTGTTCACTGGGAGAGCACAAAGCACGTTGTGTAGGTAGATCCTGCTCCGGCCGCTCCACGCGTCTCTCTGTTGCAGAGCACATCGCTTGGCCGCCAAGCACTATGTTTGCTACCCTGTGTCAAACTATGAATTCCCTCACACTGACGCGTGTGACAGCAACGGCCATGCACACGTGGCTGTTCACGTGCTCTTGCTGTGGGTTCACACCTTGCGTGCACTAGGCACCTGCCGAACGGCCTGCAACGCTGCATGACTATTCTCCCTCGTCCGGCCTGCCCTGTGACTGCAGAGCCCCACTGAGGCGCCCCTGAGGTGGACCAGCGAGCAGTGCACACGCTGTGGCAAGGTGAGGGAAGGGCGGGGATTAGTTAGGCGGGAACGGGGCAGGGCAAGCGGCATCAGTGCCATTGAATTGGACACAATGGCAGTTCATCCCACCATTCCGGTAATCCAGCCACATCCTGCTCCTGGCGCCAAAAGTCGGGTGATTGCATCACCTGTTTCCACCTGACCGTAGCCTTGCCCCAGCCCCTGCCCTGCACCATGCGCCCCCTGTGCCCTCAGGAGCACAGCCGGTGGGTGGGCACCGACCCGTCCGTGAGGCAGCTGATAGAAGCGGGCGGGCCGGGCGATGCAATGCGCCACGCAAGGCACGTCAACACAAGAAACGTCCGAGCGGCTTTTCATCGATACTGCATCAAACACAACAAGGTGAGGCCACTGAGTTGATTCGTAACAGGCAGAATCCAACACAGAACCAAGTACCTTTCAATCAACGGTAGTTGTCTGTGGTGTGCATTTCAAACCGGCCTCCGCTGCACTGCTCCTGACACTCCCAGCCAATGTGTGGATGTGTTTTGATGGGATGCACGTGCAGGGGCTGATGCCACCAACCATCCCAAACCGCCCAACTGACAACAGCACAGCATCAGGCCAGCAGGGCGGGTGGAGCACAGGCAGCACGAAGCAACATCCCCCCTCCGGGGCGCCACAGCAGGGGACCCAACACGGAACCAATACGCACACAGAAGGCAAGGCGCAGCAGGAAGACGGCCAGCAGGGGACCGGGTGGGGAGGGTGGATTGTGGACATGCATTCACTGCACGGGGACGGGGATGAGAGTCAGGGGGAGGGGGTGGCAGGCGCGGGCGGAGCGGGGCGGGAGGCGGCGGGGGACCCGTGGGCGGAGGACGGATGGCCTGCGTGTTGCTGCATGTACAAACAGGTGCGGGACAGGGGTGATGCTTTTGCGGATGTGAGGGTTCATGCCAGTAGAGGTTGAACTAGTCAAAGGATACTGAGCCATCTGAGTCACGTCTTAGTAAAGATTGAAGCGCTGTGAAAAAGCAGTGATGAGGCATCACCAATGCCTGTTGACACAGCTCCATTGCACGCTTGGTGTTCAATGGGGGCTGAATCACTTGCTCTCTGACTCGCCTGAGCCTGACACAGACACCCGTCGTTTGCCTGGAGCTGTGCTCTGTTACATGCCACAGCATTCCTTGATTTTGTCTCATTTATCTGCCCTTTCATCTACCCCTCTCCTCCAGATGTCGTTGATGGAGCTTCAGACGTGGCTCAAGGTGTGCATGGACAACCGCTACATCTGGCTCGCGCTGCAGGCAGGCCAAAACAAACAGGTAAGACACAGTCGCTTGGGGATGCCTCAGACCTTGTGTTGGCGCCCGGCCTGGGTGACCCGGCCTGCTGGGAGCCCCGGCCTCAACTCTACCCTCGCAATCAGTCCACTGCTTGCACCATTGATCATGTCATGGATTGTACAAGCCATCAGTCGGCCCAACCCCTTAGCTAACCGCCACCTCAACCCCTGCCTAACCCCTTGCACCCCGCAGCTCCGGCCTGTGGCCTCGTCCCCTTCCTTCAAAGGTCCCCGGTGGTCCCCCGGGCCCGAGGACTGGACGGAGCGCCTGGCCGTGCCCAACCCCAACCAGCATCGGGACCCCTACAACAGCACCGCCTGCGCCTACCAGCCGCTCACGCCCGAAAGACTGGAGGCGGCCTTCCTCACGGCCTGCTCCATCGCGTCCTGCTACTGCTCCGACACAGGCAGTGGGATACGTGAGTGCGGGCAGGGGGGCGAGCTATCTGGGTGTTTGGGAGCTGTCTGTCTGATGGGGTTGGGCAGGATAGTAGTAATGCAGGGGTCGCAGTGGATAGCAAAGACCAGCTGCAAAACAGGTGGATATTCAAGCTGCAAAACAGATGGATGTTCAAGCTGCAGCACGGAGCGTGTTCCGTGACGACTTGTTGAGGCCAGCTGCAGTACGGACGAACAGGTGTTTGCTTCCTTTCCCGGGCCTCACCTCCGCCCTTGTGTGTGCGGTGCCACCTGGCCGCAGATGACAAGCCTGTGGCCGCTGGCGCCTCCTTATCCGCCACCCGGGGCAGGCTGGGACCCTCAAGGTGAGAGGACTGTGGGACAGATCAGACAAGCACATGACAAAGGTACATCAAACGTTGCCTAGGCCGAACTGTTCAGTTGTGTCATGGCGAGTGACTTGCTTTAATCCATCCCATACGTCGACATGTTTTTTGCCTTGTGGTTGCGCTGCTAGCTGACGCCTCAGTTTGCTGTTCAGACCTCATGGCGCGCCCTGGCGCATCCCGCTCACACTGTCTTTTGCCGCCCTTGCCCCGCAGCTACGGCACCCCCTTTGACGCGGGTGTCACACTCAGCAGCGCCACAACTCGGCGGGCTGGCGCGGCTCGCGGCATTGCCACCGCACCCGCGGCCCTGGCGACACTCAGGTGAAACACGGCCCTTGCCTGCGCGTGTCACGGATAGCGGTCTGTCCCTGAGCCGCTCCGACCGCTACCCAACCCTTGCCCAACTCTTGCCCTACCACAGGCATAATCCTCAACCCCCAACGCTTACCTTTCTGCACCTGCACCTGTCCGCAGGCCTTCCAGCGCGGTCGTGAGTCCCAGTAAGGGCGGCACACCCTTCTCCCTAAGCGGCATACGGGAGTCGCGCAGCGCACGTGAGTCGCACGAGGGTGCCGTGTGGCGCATGGAAACTGAGAGTCTGCATGATGCTGCAGCAGGGAGGTAGGCTCATGCGGTTGCATCCCTTACTCTTCCTAAACCTCCTACACCTCTGTACCACCCTGAGCCCTAACTAAGGTCAGTACCTGATGTGTCTCCCGTGCGCGACGTGTGTATCGTGCCGCAGGTGGTCTGAGCCAGGCTCACCGCGCCGCCGTGCCCACGCTCAACTTCCCCCAGTTCCTGGAGGCGCTGAGGCTAGTGGCCGAGGACATCAAGGGGCACCCGCAGGTAACGACAAGGGTGGGGTAAGGGAGGGGTAGGCAACAGGCCTGCAAACGCTCTTTCTTCATGGGAAGAGGACAACAGGCCAACGGGGAAGGCATCCGAAGACGTGCGGAACTGACAGCACCAGTTCTCACTGTGTCTTTCTCTCCAATGTACTTGACCTGATGGCTACACTTAGCCAGTATCCTGTGTCACCCAATCACACCTGCTCCACGGACTAGTTGTGGGCACACTCTCATTTGTTTCACCTCATCCTCACCCTGCAGCACTTGTACATGGTTGAGCGCAACCTCGCCTGCATCCTGCACGACCTCGTGACCCCCGGCTGCCCGCTGGAGGCACACCAGTCGCTGGCCAGCCAGGCGCCAACGGGCGGTACAGCCGCAGTGGCCAGGTCCCTGGCTGCGTATGGGCAGTCTCCGCAGGAGTCAGGGGGCGCGCGCACATGGGCACCCTGAGGCACGCACATGGGCACCCTGAGGCACGCACATGGGCACCCTGAGGCACGCACATGGGCACCCTGAGGCACGCTCATGGGCACCCTGAGGCACGCTCATGGGCACCCTGACGCACGCTCATGGGCACCCTGAGGCACGCACATGGGCATGGGGCTATGGGGCTGGCTGACTCGAAACGATGTTGGCTCGGCTTATGTTCGCATCTGTCATGTCGAAAGTTGCTTCAAATTGGGCTGAGACACTTCGCTGCTGTGCGCTTAGGAACAGGCCTTGTAAGTAACCCACCTCTGTATCAATTGCCCTGTCAAATAGAGCGCCTGTGAACTATCCTTACTCAATACGACCTACCAACAACAGAGCGCATTTGTGTGACCAGTGAGACTCGTCACATGCCCTTTGTTCATAAATTTTTGAGCTTGCCTTCAAGGCTAATGCCCCATGCCAAGTCGAAATGCCAGGCGTTCATGTTGAGCTGGTACTCGTGCTTATGTGCGCGGTTGTGCCTTGGCCAGCCATGCATGCATATGTCTTGCATGCTTCAACAGTCGCGCAACATATTGTTTTGCGTTTTACTCCAATCTCTGGTCCAGACATGCCCCTGGGAACTACTGGCATGGTAGAAGTGCAAGGCGTCAAGGTTCTTGTCTGCAGCATTCCACATGATTACGCACGTAGCACGTGTGCAAAGTTCACAGCAGGCTGTTACATATCCAAGTCTGTGCGCGTACAGTCTGCAACCAGCTGCTTGGCGGCAAACACAGCGCATCAGCTATCCCGCCAAGACAACCCTATGCACACCAGCAGCACACTGCACATGGAAGTGCTACTGTCCATGGAGGGGAGTTAGGATCATGGCCGCAAAGTGCAAAGCCAGCTCATATCGCTGCTAATCGTGACTTAAACGGCACCATGAAGTTCAAAAGCCTCACATAGAACATCAGAGTGAACTGTCAGCAGCGTTAAACGAAAGGACTGAATTGAGTGTAAAAGGATAGCAGCAATGTGAGCAAGAGTAATCGGTTCAAATGTGTGCGTGCCAATAGGCCATCAGGACGTGGGTCACATGTGTGTGTAGTCAGGCCTCCATAGTTGACTAACCACACACATCACCCGCCACATGGTGGCATAACAGCACAAACTGTGTGTGGTGGCTCACAGCTGGAGTGTGCCGTGTCAATCCATGCGCCCCTTGATTGTGCGGGTGATGAGCTTGTCCTTGGTGATCACATGCACGATGGAACCCCAGCCAGCAAGTGCATCCCTGTCTACACCTGCCAGCAGGCATTGTGACAGCGTCTCAAACAGCTCCTCTGGCTCCATGTCTGGCCTCCACATGCTCTCACACATGCCATACAACGACTCCGGCGATGTACCCTGCACCATAAAGTCCTTGGCTGTTTCCATCGCACCAATGGAGTCCATGCCGCAGAGGTAGGGTGTCTCGTCCTCCTCCAGACCCGCAATGATGGGCCCAGTAAAGTAGGGTCCAAACCGCCGCTCGTATTGTAGGGCTGACACAAGGTGGCCAAAGGTAGTGGGCCGCATGTTGCGCTCTTCTCTCAACTTGTATAGATTGTGTCTGCAGGCGCAGATCGTTAGATCGTGCTGTTAGGTCTTTGGGGCGATGGCACGGATCAAACGCAAGCAAAGATACAGGTAGTCGCAGTTTGGAACAAAGCAATTAGTACTATTGTTTTGTGTACGCAGTGGTGCTGGCATTACCTGAAGACAAGCTTTTCGTGCAGTGTCTGTGCATCAGTAGCGAGCCCAGACAGGCCGATGAACAGCTTGTCGTGCATCTTGAACACTTTCGGACAGTCGGTGGTGATGGTTTGCAGCTGCACGCCAAAGCGCAGGTCGCTACCGATGGCTACGCAGTTCTTGCCTGCCATCGCCACAATGGCAGCGCCATTGTACTCAAAGATCGACATATGTGCAACGCTTTAACTGCAGTCTAGTGCTCGTTCTGGTTTTGCTGTGTCGCAAGGGCAAACAAGGGCTTGTAATCTCGTCTGGGGTTGTTTGATCGAAATGTCCTGCCAACGAGCTGTTGCACCTCAGAGCAGCCAGCAGCCTTGTCCTTACCAAACTGGACTGGCCAGCAAATCTCAACGCGTTACTTCGGTTACCCTTGTTAGTCACGGGTCTCACCTCATTACCCTGGGTTTATAAGTGCTGCCAATAGACTGCGAAGGCACCCAGTGTTTCCATTTTGCTTGGCCCACCCACACGAATCCTGCGCCTGGGTCTGCGACAGGAGCGTGGCTTGCGTGGGCACGTTGTGCATCGTGGGCCACATCACGACATGGCAAGCACAGGAACACTCGTACAGAGGCAAGTGTTAGCTGCCACTGAATCCAAAGCCATCATTCCTCCCGTACTCACTGCACCAGTGGTTTCAGTGGGCACCCGCGTTACTGTATCAGTGCGCGCTCTTGCTACCCGCCAACCTGGACAACTGCTGCAAAACGTGTCAAGTGATGCTGCAGTAAGAAACAGTGGCTTTTATAATCGCTCTGTGGTACTGAGACACACCAACTGGGTCACAAGTCCGGCAATGACGCGTAAGCATCATGTTGCAAGAGGCGAACTACCACATGAACGTGCAGTCATGAGCAGGCATATGCCCACTGAAACAGAGGCAAACCCGCAATCACCAAGCGTTTCATACATCAGGCACCTGTGCCAATCTACGTGCTGCATTAGGCGCCTGTGCTGCATTAGGCGCCTGTGCTGCATTGGGCGCCTGTGCCAATGCACCTGCTGCACTAGGCATCCCTGACATCCACATGCTGTCCACACCACAGGCTTCAGCCCACCTGGGACGGCATGCGGCGCAACACTGGGCGGACCCTGACCGTGCTCGGGGCAGGGGCAGTGCTCAGCTCCATGGCCATGGCGGCGGCTAGGTGGCAGGCAGCAAGGGTGAGGCTACCGGTCTGACCGCTGCCTTTATGTGAAGCGACACAACAGCAGTGGGACACAACAGCATTTTATGAACAATGCACGTTGCCATGACCACTGCACATTGGCTGGGAAGGGTCCAGAGTGCTCCTCAAGGTATGGATGCTCGTACACATCAGACAGTATGTCTTATCGCTGCAAGGTGTACAGTCAAGCCTTGCGGCCCTGGGCCTTGTCAATGCGTGGCCTGGCGATTCGTTGTGCGTGGCCAGAGAGCATCAACAGTGTTATGCCCATTGCCCAGTGTGATTGCCCATGACACCGCCCTGTTGCAAGGGCTCTTTGGCCACTTCTGCTTGTAACAGGCGGACAAGAAGCTCCCAGACGAGTTTGTGCTTGAGATCGACCTGACTAATCTCAAGCTTGTGGAGACCGGGCCCACCAGCCCCCTGGAGATTCTGCAGGGCGCACCCGGCAAACAGGTACCTGGTTCGAGCGGGAAGGTCTGGCCATGCAGCCTTCAAACCAGCGTGTGTGCTCTCAGGCTCCGCCAGCAGCTGGGCATGTCCGCTGGTGTCCTTGCACCTGTTCGTTCCGCCCGTGTACCGCAGTGAGCTGCAGGCGCCCTAGCCACCGTGTCAAACGCACCGTTGCCACCCGCTTGCCCTCAATACTTGACACACACGGTCACCTGCTTGCCCTCAATACTTGACACACACGGTCACCTGCTTGTCCTCAATACTTGACACACACGGTCACCTGCTTGCCCTCAATACTTGACACACACGGTCACCTGCTTGCCCTCAATGGATCAATCATATAGCCATATAACCCTAAGTTCCGAATTTCATAGGATTCTGTGAGGTCTGCAAAATCAACCTGAGACCCCTACAATGGTACTCAGAGCTTGTGTGTCCGTTTTCCCCTGCGTTTGATCACAGCTCGAGCTGCGGAAGGTGGTGCGGGCGCTGGAGCAGGCGGGGCGGGACCCGCGCGTCAAGGGCGTGCTGGCCAGGCTGGGGTCCAGGGACAGGCTGGGGGGCATGGCAACAATTCAGGTGAGACACCAGGGGCTGTGGGCGCAGCTCCCTGCAAGGTCGGTCGAGCCATCCTGTCCTGGGCTCAGATGCCGAGCTGGTGTCCACCCAGGTAGTCCGGCCAGGAAGGTGAATACAATCTGAGCCCAGTGCCTCCTTGGCTGTATGGCCCTCACTTGTGCATCAGCATCTGCTTGGCGTGCAGCCATATTCAGCCCAAATGCAATCTGATCTGACAGTCTGACTCAACCCCAAGAACTGCTGTTCTTCCAGCGCATGTTTTTACCACTTTCCGACCCTGGCTCTGCCTGAGAACACCCCTCAGGAGTTGCGCAGCGCCATCCAATCGTACCGCTCGCTGGCGGCCGCGCGGGGCGGGGGCGCGCCCGCCTTGGCCTTCAGCGCAGCGTTTGGGGAGGCGGGAACCAACGCAACCCTGGAGTATTACCTAGCTTCGGGATTTGATAAGGTCAGCCGCCAACGGATAGGAAAAGAGCTGGGACAGGACTCGTGGCCAATGTGTGGGCGGAGGGTGTGATTGTAGAGCTGAAGGCAAGGGACTCAAGGCGCTGACTGGGTTGCACTATCAGGAGCGCGCTGCCACCGTTCCCTTACCAGTGCTCTGCCGCAACCCCTTCTGTCAATGGCACTGCTACTCGTACACTGACCAGTGCTCTCCCACGACCCCCTGTGTCAATGGCACTGATACTCGTACACTGACCAGTGCTCTCCCACGACCCCGTGTCAATGGCACTGATACTCGTACACTGACCAGTGCTCTCTCTTCCCGCTGCATCTTCCATCTGCAGGTTTACATGCAGAGCAGCGGCAGCCTGGGTCTGATGGGGCTGCAGACACAGATGCTGTTCTTCAGGGACCTGCTGGACAGACTCAAGGTAAGGAACGTAGCAAGGGACGGAGGGTAGGGCTTTGCATTCCCTATTCGACAGCGTAGCGGGCAAGAGAAGAAAAGGTCAGAGTTTGGGATTGGTTCACGGTCGCTTTAGCCCAAGTGGTATTTGCCTGCACCAGGGTCCGTACGTGTGCTCAGCTCTGTTCAATACCCTGTACCCTGTCACTCGCTACTGATGCTGGCCGCACCCTCTCATACTACTCATCATCCCCGCTTGCGTCTCTCTGCCTCTCCAGATTCACCCGGTTGTGTACACCCGGGAGCGCTTCAAGACCGCCCTGCACACGTTCACACAGAGCAGCTTCACTCCAGAGCACAGGGAGAACGTACAGTCCATCCTGCAGGTCAGCCGGGGCAGGGCCAGGGGCACGTGCAGTATCCATGTGTTGATGCCTGCCCATGCACCGCTGACAGCATGCCCGAAGATGGGGCAGAGCCCCCATGCAGTGTTGTCATGATTGCACGCTTGCCTGTTTTGCTTGAGAGAACGCGAACTCAGTGCATTTGTGTCTGTTCGCACTTGGTGCCTGGACCACCTGCTTGACTAGGCGCACACAACCTCAGTCGACTCATCTGTGTTCCGAGTACTGGGCCAAGCGACCCTGCCCGCCCGCCTGCCCATCTGCCCGCCCGCCGGCCATCTGCCCGCAGAGTCTCACGGGTCAGATGTGGTCGGGCATTGCCGCGTCACGGGGCCTGTCGGTGGCGCAGGTGCGAGGGGCGGTCGCGGCCGCGCCCCTCATGCCGCAGCCCGCCTGCCTGCCGCCCGCCCAGGGGGGCTGGGGGGTGCTGGATGGAGTCAAGTATTTGGATCAGGTGCGGCCAGGGTTTAGGGGGCAGGATCAGCAGTGAGGACACTGCGCTAAGTCAGACGGTGCATGATGCAAGGCAGGTGCAACTCAGACAGGCAGGAAGGTTGCTGCGTGAGCGCACTTCAGATAGAGCACGTGGCAAGAGAATTGCGACTCTGTAATTCAGTCGAGGTTGACAGACTCGGTCCCGACTCTTTGCCTAGCCCTTGGAGAACTATCTGAGTCGAAAGAATGCCCACCACCAGGCAGGCGTGCGCATCCCATCAGTTGTAGGGCAGGAGCCACGTGCCTGCTGGGTCTTCAGCCTCGTACGCCCTCAACCCCTTGCTGTTCAAACACCCTCCCTTGGGGCACAGGTGTGGAATGAACTGGTCAAGAGCCCTGCGCTGCTGTCCAAGGAGCGGTCCAAGGCCGCAGCTAAGGGCGGGGAGGGGGACACGGTGGATGATAAGCTGCAGAGAGTGCCCATAAGCAAGTACATACTGGTAAAGGCAAGTCAAAAGGGGGTGTCGGACAAACAAGGCACATAATGGCTGGCGAAAGATGACCAGTGGGTTTGAGTGTCAGGTTTGCGGGCCTGCGAGTGCTTGCAGCAGACTCTCACCCTACTCCGCAGCCCTGATGGTGCTCAGCCCGCCACAGCGACCACCACTGCCAAGCCAGGCGTTCAAACTGCAAGTCCGGGCCACAAGGCGAAGGGATCATGCGTCCATGCTGATGATGGTGCTGTGTCCCGCCTGTGCAGGAGTTGGTTGAGGCAGCGGGAGTTCAGCCATGGGTGTCGGACAGTCCCTGGGGCGGGCTCATGCCCAGTGCTTGGCGGCAGGCGGCCAAACCACAGGTGGGCGACCGGGAGTGCAAGTGCAGAGGGTGGCCAGTGTCAGTGGCAGGACTGAGTGCGCCGAACTGAAGGTGAATGGACAGGTTGTCAGTGATGTCGTGCATGAGTCAGTACTTACCCCGATACTTGACAGGGTGTGTAACCTGCTGATGGCTTGATGGGCATAACGGATCGGGAAACGTTTTTTAACTTGTATAGCAAGGGTTGCACGGCACACGACTGTGTAGGCCGCAGTAAGCTCTTCAGATTTGTAAGACAAAAAGGGCCCAACAAGGCCACAAGATGCTGACCAGCCAGCCAAGTCCAAATGCTTGCTTTCATTGCCTGACAATGAGCCCACATGCGGTTGTTTCCGCACGCTGGCCACATGCAGGGCGGTTTCTCCCCCGGTGCCCCACGCACCAGCGAGTCTGCCGGATGGGTGCCGCCCGCAGTGGGCAAGGGGCGGCCCAAGGTGGCGGTGGTGACGGCGGTGGGAACCATTGTGCAGGTGTGGACGTATGCGGGTGTGGTTCGGCTAGTTGGCAGTCAGCGGTCAGCTTATCTGTGTAGCTTATCTGTGTCTGGTTGAGAGCCTTTCTGTGTCTGCTCACAAGGCTTGCAGCAATGGTCAGCTGGAACAGGTCGGCGGTGGCTGATGGGTTGGAGTGGGTGCGGAGAGCCGCTGCGGTGACAGTGGGCGCGTGCCTTGGGGATGATCCTTGCCCGAGTTGGCTGACGCATGTTCCCTTCCTGTGTGTGGTGCTCATGTTCCCTTCCTGTGTGTGGTGCTCATGTTCCCTTCCTGTGTGTGGTGCTCAGGGGCCTGTGGCTCCAGGCGGCCCGCCGGGACAGAAGGTGCGTGCATGGCAGTCGGAGTGCGCAGGCGGCACAATAACCCTGCCGTGCATCATCAGCCGCCATGCCCATGTTCAGTACACACACATGTGACAGGTAGCACTTGTTAGTTACCAGGCAGGAGGAACGTCTGCCATTGATGGTAGGCTTGGAGCACCAACGTCACCTGACGCAGGTTGCACTGAAGCACGTGTCTAGCACGGTTGGGTCTGTTGGTCTGCCCGAGCCTTGTGACGTGCTGTGCGCCACAGACCGCCAGCCTTGAGCGCTTGCCCGGTGCAGATGATAGACGCGTCCCGTCTGTCCGCTCAGCTGCTTCAGCTGGCGGAGGCGCGGGACGTGAGCGCGGTGGTGCTGCGCGTCAACAGCCCGGGCGGCAGCGCGCTCGGGTCAGACACCCTACACCATGCGCTAGCAAACCTGAGGGCAAAGGGCAAGACGCTTGTGGTCAGCCTGGGGGACGTGGCGGCCTCGGGGGGGATGTTCATGGCGGTGAGCTTGGTGGGGCTGACACGGATCGAGCTGGTGTGTGTGTTCATGCTTACGGTGGTGGCGCCGGTGCACGGAGCATGCTCCCTCAACCCATTCACTTGCACATAGTGTGTCTTATTGCCGGCTTAGCAGTTTCCTGTGTTGTCGTGCTGTGCAACTACACGGCGGCGCGGGATGGTGCATGCGGGAGATGCGCTTTTGGGCCTCGCACACGAAAATGCTCTTTCGGAATAAGCATGGCGATGGCGTGAGTGTGCGGCATGTCCCCTCTGGCCCACTGTTGTGATTGCTATCATTCAGCCGGACAGGAAAGACACGGGGATAGCGCTGGTGTATGTGTGAGGCACGGGCTAAGCCCTGTGTGTCCTGACCAGTCCTTGTTTGGGCCCGCCCTTGGGCCCGTTCTCGAATAAAGTTTGTCCTATCACTCCTATCACTAGGTGGGCTGTGCAGCTTTGTATGCTTTGCTGTGTCCTGTCATGTGCACTGTGCAACTCCACACACACTTCGACACGACATGTCGTCCATCTGAGCACCCTGTTGCGTGCATTGCACAGGTGGCTGGTGACCGCATCATTGCACAGCCCGGGACCATCACAGGCAGCATCGGGGTGGTCGTAGGTGAGCAGCACGAACTAACGCTGAAGCAGCATGTGCGTAGTGCGCACCAGATGTGGGGCAAGGGCCAGGGACAGCTGCATAAAAAACCAACGCCTTGCCATAAGAGATTTTCCACTCCTTGCTGCATCATCCATAACGCGTGCTGATGTTTTCATTACCGTGCTGGTGTTTGCTGGTGTTTGCTGGTGTTTGCTGGTGTTTCCTGTTGCTGTATGTTAATCGATGTGCTGCCTGATGTCATGCAGGCAAGCCGGACGCCAGAGAGCTTCTGACAGATAACGGTGGGTGGAGCTGAGCTGGTTCTTATGAGCTGTCAGTCTTTTCAGGTCTGTTCACACACCTGGTATTTCCAAGTACAGCTCACATGTTGACAGGCATGGCTCCTGTCAAGTCCCAGTACGCAGGGGTCGGGTCACTCGGCCAAGGACAACCGCACCTTTGATTGTCTGCGGGCATGTGGGCTACTCGTCAGTTTGGCATTTTAATCCCTTGTTAGTTGGTCAGCCCAATCCTGTAGTAAGGCCAAAGCTTATTGCAGATGCAGCGGATGCTGAACTGCTCAACAGTCCTGACTGTGGAATGTCCCTCGCGCCCGGTTTCAGGCATCAACCCTGAGAGCATCGAGGATGGCAGCCCCAACCTCACTCTTCTCTCACCCTTGCATGGCGTCACACCACAACAGGTGAGGCACACAGTGTGATGCGCAGCCCCAGGTCACACCACAACAGGTGCGGCACACAGTGTGATGCGCAGCCCCAGGTCACACCACAAC
>QAXH01005283.1:99587-117415 GCA_004335635.1 Chloromonas sp. AAM2
CGTAGAGGCGGGAATGGAGTGGTGAATGATCAGGCTAAGTAACTGGGACTGACACAGCAGGGTTGTGGATTGTGGGTCGTCACAGGTTGTGCAGGCCAGGGCTCATGCAGACAGACATGAAATGTGCAAGCTTGGAGCAGGCACGCTTTTCTGGGCAAGACTAGTAAGGGTGGGCATTGAAAACGGACATACAATTTTCAGACTGGTGCCTATCAGGGAATGCTTGTCATGGGACTTCAAGCCAGGCCTGCAATGACAGATACGGTTTGAGCCTGCACAATGTGGCATGTGGTTGTGCCTGGCAGCGACACCGCTTTAGGAACGCATGACAGGCCAGTTCGCTTTGTGCTAGGGCATACCCATCATAAAAACAAATGTTTGCCAGTTCTTGGACAGTTTTTAGGAACAAGAGCGACTCGGCGGGTCTTGGATTTCGGCCGTCTGCGTGCGCAGCACACAAGCATGCTCAAGAGAGTCAGGCAACTGGAGCACTTGGTGGCGACTTACATTACCGAGTTTCGAGGCCTAGACCAGAGACCCTGTTCTCTGGCATGGACAATGCTTCCATATCCCGTTGCCACACTGGTCCCAGTGCAGTCCTTGGAAACTGTCCCAGAACTGGCAAACATCTTTTTTTTCGTTGGCAGAGGTTTTGATGGGTTGACCACACAAGAGGCTGCATCAGGCATGGTCGCACATCTGGCAGTCAGCAGCAGACACCTTGCGTTCATACTGAGCCAGGTGCTGATCCACAGCAGGCATTCACTTGCAGACTCAGTGATGCGAGGCTGACCTGTGGTGACCGCAGAGCAGACGCTTTACAGCACGGGGACACGAGCACGTTTGCATGTGTGAGTTGAGTGGCTTGGCAGGCTTGGCAGGCTATTGTGCCACTGTTGCCGTGCCTGTGTTAAGGACAGGGCTGGATACGCGTGCAAGCCGCTGGCATGTCTGAACTGGCTGTGCCGCTGGCTTCAAAGGGTTGGGCTGGCTCGAGTAAGGCAGTGTGCCGGCGTGCTGGAAAGAAGTTCCTCACACACAGACATGTGTTGAAGTGTCCAAGACGACGCTGGAAGTGTCAGAGGCCGTCTGTGTCAGCGTGTCTGGGTATGCTTGGAGTGTGAGGGTGCCTGTCTGCCGAGCGTGATAGCGCGCTGTTTGTGAGCTCCAGCTTGTGACCCACTGGTGCCAAAGACGGAGCTGTCGGCCATTTCTATGCTTTGGTTATCTGCTGAAAACCCAGGCTGAGGTGGCAATGCGTAGTTGCCCTTGATCATTCAGAGGTTGACAATACAGCGGATGATCTGACTGTGCATGTGTCAGTGTGTGTGTGTGTGTGTGTGTGTGTGTGTATAAACATTAGAAGCCTTGTGTGTACACGTGTGTGACGGGAGATGCACCATGTTGGTGTGTGGGCCAGTGGTGCATGCATCTGGTTCTGCTCCTGAGTTTTACTAGTGTACTGGTGTACTGCCATCATGTGTCAGGAACACGCTAATGGGGTCGGCATGTGCTGGACCTGCATGTGTAGGGCTGCACGTGAAGACCAAAGATTCTGCTGACAATCATAAGTCACCACAACTGTGTGTCTTGGTTTGGAGAGTTACGTCCTTGGCTTGCCCGGCTATGGTTCTGCTGAGTTCCTTTTTGACTGGTCGTCCTGGCCCAAGACCTGTGTTGCCTGCATCTGGCACACAACTTAGCTACAGCCGGGTATTTGATGTGAACCAGGCAAGTGTGATTCCTTTGGTGGACCAGAATTGTGCTGTACGATTGAGCACCCTACCATGATGGTTGGTGCAGTGATCGGCTTCCTGGTGTAGATGCACCAGCAAAAAAAAGATGTTTGGTTTGGTTCTGAGCTTCTGGCTAGGCTATGGTGCTTGTTTCTGGAAACTGTCCCAGAACTGGCATACATCTTTTTTTTAAAGGGCAAAAGGCTAGACTGGCAGTAAGGTTAGGAATGATGTTGTAGAACCGGTATTGGCAGGCTCTGCACTCTGCCTGTGTACATGACTGTGAGGATTGCAGCGCAGGCTACTCATATTCTTTGGGTTTGAGTCGAGAGTGAACGTTGTGTTAAGTCTGTGTACATGTCGCCAACCAGGTCCAGACCAGTGGCCTGTATCATCAGGCTCGCAACCTTACCAGCAGGCTCGCAGCTTTACAGAGTCAGAACTGCGTTGGCTATGCGGTTTCGGCTAGGGAGGTAAGCGTTGACAAGGATGCCAATCAAGAAGGCAGACGTGGGTGCAGCTGTCAAACGCTTGTGGCCCGTGCAGTGCAGGGAGGCCACGAAGAAGGCAGAGGTGCAGGCAGCTGTCGAAGCACACATGAATTACTTCAAACCCTGAAGAGGAATCAGCAATGCGTTCGTGCGTCGGGCTGTGCTGTGTGGCGCGCAGCTGACGGGGCTCGCGGGCGGGAATGCGATTGGCCGCCATCATCCAAATACAAATCCGCAATCCATGTAACTTATTTGCTGCAAGCTGAATGCTGGACTTCCCTCCTGCTATTGCACTCGCAGCACTTGCCATGAGAGATAAATATTTCGCACGCTGTTCCTAGCGAAGCCCACTAGCCCATGGCCTAGCTTGCAAGACGTGGTCAGAGCTGAACATGTTTTCCCTGCCGCCACACCACCACACCAAGGCAACACACTAGCCAAGCCAGGGTCTGGAAGGGGTGTCAAGGCAACACACTAGCCAAGCCATGGAAGGTTGTTTTGAATCCTGCGGACCCTAACGCCTGAGCGACAGCTGTGACGCTGTGAAATGGCGGCAAATATGTCCCTGCGTGCGTCTTGCAAGCAATTGATTGGTGAGCGCGTCCCTAGCTTACAACACGAACCCTTGGGTGTCCTAGATCCCTCTGCTGCAGCACCCTTGCGGCCTTCGGTGTTGAAATGTTTGCAGGAACAGGGTGGTGTGGCGGGGTGGCGCAAAGTCAAGCACCGTTGCCTTGCCCGCAATGGAGGGCCATGCCATGCACGCAACAACACCGTGCAGCAAGGCATCTGGTTGGTAGATCGGCAAAACTCCATGCAGATGCGATTAGCGGCGATGTGACCGCAGAGCCATGCGATGTCTGAGTTTGTGCTTACCACTTAGAAGGCTGATGCAGTACTGGGCAGGTTAGGACGTCCTGGCAGTGGAAACGACATGTGGTCAGACAAGACACATGCAGGCAGCATGTCAGTTGCCCTGTCATGTGACATGCAGGTGCGGTCCGCTGCATTGGCAGTAGAGATCACAGACGGTTCCACCAGCTTCCGTGCAACGTTTCCGCACATGGGGAGTGGTCTGCTGTTTGCCCGCTCTACAGGATTGAAGGTGGGACAGCGGACAGGACATGCTCCTGGGCAAACCTGCTTCAGCTGCAATCAACTGAATCACACTCTGTGCGTATGGCTCCCTTGTGTGCAGATCTGGCCCGCTTCAGGTGTGTGATGAGCAAGGATTGTTGCGGTAATTCAGGGTGTGTGATGATTAAGCATCCAGGTCAAGGGTGTGTGAGTGTGGTGGTACAGAGGAGGTGACGATTCACAAACTTAACAGCCTCAAGGCATGCGAGATGTTTTCAAACAGCCATCAGGATGGTCGAGATGGATCAGGATGTTCGAGATGCTTTGCTTACATCAGCCTAGCCGAGACCGCATAGCACTGTGTGAAGGGGATTCAGAGGGCCCACCTGTCCCACACATCCACCGGTATGCAGTGACAGAAGGTGGTTGTTGCGCGTTGCTTGTTATGCCTTGCAGAAGTGATTGCCAAGGTGGATGGTGGGCAGCCTGGCAGTGGCCATGATTCAAAGCTTTGTGACAGCCAAACGAACACGAGCAACGTATACAAGCACGAGTAGATGTGATTACGGACAGACCGATATGCAGTTGGCCATGGCCGGACAGAGGCATGTGCCATGTGATGGAAGCGATGCTGATGAACGCCAGAGGGCAACAAGTTTGTGTGTAGCCTGTGTTCGCACGGTCAACAGTGCCAGGCGAGCGACATCCCATCCCCCAATGAGCACATGCCCACACATGCCCATCACATGCCACTTACTTGTTCAGTCACTGGTTATCACTTATTCACATCCAATCCAGAAGTTCATGCCAAGGGTCCATACCCCACAGGGTGCATGGGTGCCCTTGAGATTCGGCTGCCTTCTCAATCCAGTCTCTGCAACCACGTGCAGCTTCTCCTGAACCACATGCCGTACGTGGCGTCCCACCACACAAACCTGCGTGACACCAGGGACACCAGCACCAGCACCAGCACTAGCGGTGTTTTGGGCAGCTTGCGCCGTGACTGCAGCGGCTGTGACCTGTGTGGGCAGGTTGTGGTTGAGTTGGGCGCAGGTCTGGGGCTGGCATCAGTGGTCGCCGCCTCACTGGGCGCTCAGGTGGGGCTGGCTGACAGGTCATGGGGCACAGCACAAATGGCAGTGCGGGCTAGAGGCATGCCCTCGGGATAGCAGGGAACAAACACAAGGTGAGCAGCACAAGGTGCAGGATGGAAGGCGACATGCACAAAGGGCAAGGCGATCGGCAAAGCAGGCAACCCCATGAGGTGCGGGTCATGTGCTGACCGCATCAGATGTAGGGTGACTGAGCAACTTGACGCTCAGTATTTACTGTGTCGGGCAAAGCGCCCGGACTGTAGGCCTGTTAATCGCCAGTGGAACACAGGCTTGACAACCACGCCACCGTCCGTCACAACTGAGCCCAATGGGCAAAACTGTTGTGGCTGGACTGATAAGGCATGTGCGAGTGCTCGGCAGGTGGTAGGCACAGACGGTGACGCAGACCTGGTGCGGCTGCTGTCCAAGAACCTGAGGCACAACTGGCAGGAGACGGGCCAGGCGGCGGCTCAAGGTGCGTGCATGGAGGCAGGGCTAGGCAGGGGACACGGTACAGAAGGTGTGTGCTGCGCCTTGATGGCGTGTTCATTGTGGCAATTGGTTTTTGTGATTGTCTGAACGAGTGTGGCTTCAATAATGTGTGGGTTCCCTCAGCAGAGTCAGGCAGCCACGCCCTGCACACAGCCAGGCAATTGAATCCGGCAAGGAGTGTCAGAGGAGAGGTGTGGGCTGCAGGGCCGGCGCATGCAGCCTGGTAGGGCACAGATGGCACCGATCACTCATGCCCTGGTTGCACGGGGCAGGGCAGCCCTTGGGTGACGTGGACGGGTGCCAATAGCCTTGCCCGCTATTCATTGCTCCTAATCAGCCTCTGACCTCCAGCCTCCACTGACATAGCAGCGGGCAGGGCAATCAATCCGTCCAACCTCGACTAGCCAGCGGTTCGAGAACATATTTGCTGACACGGGCAGCCACTGCATCATGCCGTGTTCCCTCATGGCCACGTGCAGGCCGTTGCCCCGGCCACCCTCCATGTGCCCCCCGTGCCGCCCTGTTGCCCTGGGGCGACTCAGCAGCCCTGGACGCATTGGCCCTACCCGGCAGCGGCCATGCAGACGTGGTGCTCTTGGCTGACGTAATCTACGGGTCAAACCCAGGGGTGTGGGAAAGGCAAGCGACGCATGGGTGTAGCTGCCTTCTGGTGCATGACCCTTGTGCCCTCAGGGCTGTGCCTTGCTTAATATGTCATGTAGATCTGGCCTGGTCTGTGCTGCTGGCTGATTCAAGAGGGGTTGAGTCGCCGGCAGGTCTAGCAACAGACAGCTTCAGGAAGAGCCAGACGGCCAGATGTGAGCCATACTCTGTGGCACTGGCAGTATCTGCCACCTGTGCTGCTGTGCTCGCAGGCTGGTATCCACCCTCAATCAACTCACAGGCCCACACACACTTATCCTCCAGGTGAGATCAAGGTGTCTGCATGAACCAGAAGCTGAGCCGTACTCGAACACTGCATGCACCATACAGGTAATTCATTTTTCAATCAATCCCTGATGCCCTGCGTTGCAGGCTGAGAGTCGGCGGATAGAAGGGCTGCTGTACCCCCTTTACTGGGAAGCTCTTGCGGCTGTGGGCATTAATGCAGTGGAAGTAGACTTGAACAGCCTTGGTTCTGGTGCAGGCCGGAGCCATGGAGAGACAGGATTGAATCAGTGCCAAACTTCAACCCTCGGTGAAGGAACTCTAAGCTTGGCAATGGATGTCGGCAGGCTGGACAATGCGTCACTGATGTCACGAGCTGAGGTGCACGACAGTGTGCATGGCAGCACAACGGCGGCCATGCAAAGTCAAGCAGAGGCGGCAGCATCAGCTCCACAGCCTGTAGTGCGTTGCTGGGTGCTGCACAAGAGCGAGGTATATCCAGGGGTATAGCTAGGCATCTGTCTGCCTGTCGTTTTACAAACCACCACCTGTTGCTGCTGCTGCTTCTGTGATGACAGCGGCGTTCTTTCAGGTTGGATCAGCTATCTCTGAACGAAGAGACCAAATAAGCATCAGTGTCATGTGAACTGCTGTCAAAACCAAATTTTCTGCATGTGCCGACGTAGCTGTCTGCTAAGATGGTGAGCGACCCTGCTTTGGAGAGGCTTACAGTTGACAGGCTTACAATACCGGACGCGCGCTTTGCAGCGTCACCAGATACTATACAAGCACCACCAAGGCGAAATCATCTAGAAATATAAAGCTTCATGGTGCGTCTGTACATGTGGCAAGGTTCACTGTTGTGATGAGCCCATCAATGTGCGACATATCTATCGCGTACATGCTCCTTTGTTTAAGGTTCTATCGCCAAGCACAACGAGGTGCCACAATACTCGTTAAAAAAAGGTCAAAATGATTACGATACTAGGCTTAATAGTGGTGCTCTATGCCTAGGTACGCAGCCAATGCCAGGCAGCAAATGGCCTTGCATGCCAAAGTCATCAGCATCTTGCTACACCCCCACCGTCCTAACCGCTTGCAATCAACAGCATCACCTGCTAGCGCCTGCAGCACACCCCCACCATACAAAGCACAACAGGACTTGCGTGTGTCTGGGGGCCAAGAGGACGCAAGCTGCCTCTGCAGCGTCAACACAGTCTATGTGCGAGGCAGAAGGTATCTGTAAGTTGGTGTATGTGTCCTTGTCCCACAGAGGCCTCAAACTGGGCTTGTGTGCGTGTGCGTTGGAGGCAATTCATAGGCATGGAAAGGAGGCGGTCATGCTCTGCTGTTGCAAACAGAACACACAGCAAGTCTTAAGAAGCAGGGTGCCGTCATCAGACAGTCACACCTGATACGATAAGCAACAGGGCCACAGAAGGAGTGCAATAGGTAAGAGCATCAAAAGCAAACCCAACATTGATGTAAGCTCATCCTTGTTACCTCCTCATGTGCTCACGCCAAAAGGACACCTTGTGGGCCCAATAAGAAACACGGTTTCACACTCGCCTTGCCACTGGGGCGTGCAGCCCACAGAGCGACCGTCATGCACCAGCCCCATCATCACCGACCCTTGGCACAACAGAGCCTCAAAGCCGAACAAACTGCCAACCTCTAAATCAGCAACTGCTCGTCACAAAGCTCCTGTCAAAGCTGCGCGAGTAAGCAGCCTCTTCACAACACCAAACAACAGGACAGGCAACGTGCACAACACCACGCCCTGCCAAACCCACGTAGCGCTGGGACACACCCAGCTTCCATGCACTCCAGTCAAACCTGGTCAAAGTACAAATCAAGCCATGTCGTGAGGCCAGCCACCAGCCTCCCTCCGCCAGTGTTTCCAGTTCCTTGAGCAACACGACCAGGGCTTCCCCATGCCCTGCCAGGCAATCCTCCAATGGTACACTGCAGCGCATTGATAAGCACCGCCCTGCCATGCCCTGCCGCATGCTTCCCGTCAGAAGAATACACATCCCCTACAGGGATTCTCATCCATGAAACATCACTGAGGCTGTAGGTAAGCAATGCGTAGGGTCCGGTGCGACACACCAACACCAACACCCGCACACCCTTCACACACACACGCATGAAAGGCTCGACAGGCGCGCACTCATAATACGGCTGCCTTATGGCTACCAAGACTGAAAATGAAAGGGGACGCCGACTTGCACATATACACAGTGTTCTCCACACACTTCTCGTCAGATCTTCGCTCTCTCACCCCTATTGTAGACTGTCACGTGAATTGCCAAGCTTTGTCACCTCTTGCCACACTTGTATCCCATAACACACAGATGGTGAACGTGCTCCAAGGATCGCTCTTGAGCATGAAATTGATCTCAGAACTTGAATGATTGCCGACGGTCCTGATGCAAAGCGGTTGGCATCCTGTGCGGCCGCTGGCACAGCCCAACTGCCTGCACATCTCAGGCCAGAGCTGCAGCAGCGGGTTGTATTTGCTCAACTGCGGTTTCTCGCGCCGGTGTGGGCTGCCTGTGGGGCTTGTTCGCCGCCAGCTCAGCGCGGAAGGCTGCAAGCTTCTCTGGGTTTAGGCTGGCTGTCAGCTCTGCCACCAGCTCCCCGTCGAGTACCATGTGGAATAGAGGCACCTGCATGGGGGCAACGGGTGTGCATGAGACACTCAACAGTAGCAGAACAGCATCAAACACGGCAAGGGCCCACACCAGCCCTTCAAAATCACCACCAAGCCATGTTCGCATGTACATGCTGGAGCAGATTTCGACAGTCTTCTGCCACTGAACAAAAGTAAAATTTCCTCGCTGCATCTGCATCATAATGACGGCAGAACATCACAGCTGGGGCTCTGAGCACCTGCGTATCCTTAGCATTCGGCCTACATGAACTTCAGCGCACCTTGGAGACACCCAGGGATGCAAACAGCCCAACCATCGCTGGATCGCTGCCATTGAGCTTGACCCATGTCACATCTGGGTTATCCGCTGCAATTTTTCGCATTTTGGGATACAGACTTTTGCAAACCTGCGGTACATACACGCGTAAATGGCGTAATCAGATTGGCATCTCGCATTGGCTTAGTTACTTGACTATGGCATAAACTGGCAGCTGGATTTGAACATGTGCATAACACATAACTAGAAGTGGTTGGAGAAGCTAATTGTGATTCACTGTCTGGACTGGAGTGGCTGCTGCGCTGATCAGTTGTGCATGGCAGCACATGTACTCACGTAGCAGTCTTCTGTGAACATCTTAGCCTGCAGGGTGGGGGCAAGGCAAGCAAATGTCCAGTGAAAGCGGGTTATAGCAGGAATGAATGTGTCTGAGGCATGCAAAATTATAAAGAGACTGACTGCAACCCGACGGTCAGCACACCACCCACCACCAAGAGACGTCCTTCTTTCCCTGCCTGTTCCACCATGCGTTTGTACTCCAACGGGGTTGTGCAGCTGATCATCGAGGACGGCTGTTGATGCCTGCGGGCGAGACGAGAACGGACAATGGCCAGGGGTTCAGCGCGCGAGCAGTCGTCCCTCGTTGGATACGAACGAGGACACAATGCAGATGAAGCAGAGCACAGATCTCACAGCACAAGAGGCCAGCGGCAATGCGATGTGGGAAAAAGCGCCAATGCAGTAAGCCAGCAACCAGTCGCCGAGCTGACTAGGACGAGGGCTGGGCTTTTTCAAGGTTTGGGCGCAACGCATACAGCAAGCGGTCGATGATCAGCAAGCAAGCAAGACAAGACAGCCACAGTGCCGCACAACTGGGGCAGGGCTCAATTGCTGCGCTACCTCTCACCATTTCAGCCCCTGGGCTTCCAAGCTTGCGGCTTTGCGGCGTTCGGCGTCGCGCTGGCTCTTCCTGAAAGAAGCGAGAAAAGTGCAAAGTCAGTCTCCCAGAAGAAAGTCAGTGTCTGACGTCAAGAAGACCAACGTGAAGCGCACCATTGTTGCTGCTCCAAGCGCCTCCGAACGGCATCAGGGTGGCCACAAAGCAAAGATCCAGCGTCTAAAAGGTTCTCTGTCTGGGGCTGGAGCGTGGGACTCGAGGTTGCCAGAGTGGGTCGACGACTCCTGCCTTGGCGTTTGGGAAGGATTGTTGTACTCCTAGACGCCACCACGTTCATTCTATGCAGGTGATGAAGAATGAGACGGTGAAGAGGGTTCTTTTATCGTGTCGTCGATACCGTCGCAGGCAGGAGTGGTTGATGCTGAGTGTGGCACGATCAGCGATGTCCAAGAGCAGGCTTGTCTATGCGCTTAGACACAATGGCGTCTTCAGCGGGCTCACGGGGTGCGACGCACGGGACAGAAACCGTTCTTCACCAGAGAGTTGGCGAGAAGCCGGAGCGGATGGTCGGCGTTGTGCGGTGGTCCACAAGTCCCTGTGGGCGAGCGACCTACGCAAGTGCATAGTCATTACCAGGCTTTTTGGGTGTGAGAGATCGCAGTGCATGTTAGGAGGAGGCACTACCTCATATTCACGCACACACACTCGCACGCTGCCCTCCACAACAAAGCCAGATGCGCAGCCGGTTTCTCAACAGGCTAAGTGCGGCAGTCAGCACATCAAGTCCCGGACCCTGCCCTGCATGGCCCTTGCCTTCTCCCACCATCACACAGCAAGACCAAGCGCTACCCAGCTTAGTTGTACAATCACGTTACTACGTCTCTTCACTTCTTCCCCTCACACACGTATGTCATGCAGTCACACATCCAGCCCACTCCTTGCGCCAATACCACACCTCCATCTGCTCAGCTGATGCAGCACCGCAAACAGCCGGCCCTCAAGAAACATCTTACGCCTCCAGTGGTACAGGCTCGTCACGGCAATCCGACTCCAGCTCAGCGGGGCATGGACCAGAGGATATAAAGAATCGTCTGTTGGATGCTGCTCTCGCCCTTGTGCCACAGCATGGCTGGAGTGCGTCTGCACTGCAAGCTGCAGCGCGCCAGCTGGGCATGTCTCCAGCCGTCATTGGCATGCTGCCTAGGTGCGGTGGTTGGAGGGGCTGGACTGCATGCACAGAATGAAGCCATCGTGCTTCCATGCAATCAGGATGCGCGACCAGCACACACGACCACACCATGCCGTGGACATCAACCAGTTACCGCTCTCATGCTCTCACGCATGTCATTGCATGTGTAGACGTGAGTCAGGCACAAGGAACTTTCTTGCCCTCGTACCAAATGCATGCTCGCATTTGTGTATCGTATCACAAATGGAACAGAAGATGGCGTAAAGATCATCCACGCATCTGAACAAGAAGCATGTCTCCCAAATGTACGCGAATTGTCTGTGGGGTTCATGATAGCACGCATCCATGCATCAGCATCTTGTGGCCTATGATCATCTGGAACTATGCAATGAACGCTCGATTGTAAGAAGCCGGGCACTCAAATATGTGCATTTCATCCCCTCTCACATTAATATCACAGCAATAGCAAACTCGACCGCTCCTAGCCACACGTTGTGGCCCACGACCATGCCTCATGACCTCAATGTTCAGCTTGTGGGCGCTCATTCTAAACTTGGCAACAGCCTGGATCTGAGCACAATTGTTCAAATGATAAGCAAATCCCATCACCTTTCTGCTGGGTGACCACCCTGATCGTACGTGGCCAATTTCATACCACAGGACTCAGCATCTTGCAGCGCCCTGGCGTCATTGGGCACACCGTGCAACCATCCATTCCATGCCTTCACTGGACACTTGTCATTGAGCTTGTTCATCCAGGCAGCTACAAAAAATAAAAATAAAAAAAGCAACTGGCAAATCCTGCATGCCTTTGACCATGTCAGCATTAGCCGGATCAACGCTTCTAACCTTAGAAAAAAATGCATGACCCGTGGTTTGCAAAAGCCTCAGACATGTCGAAACACAAAGCCTGCCTTGTCAAAATATCAACGGGGCGCTTAACAATCTTGTTCACCAGCCCAGGGCCTGCTTGCACCATGCATGCAGCAAAGGCACACGATTGGCCTCATGCATCATGACAATACTCGTAGTTGACGCAGCCACACCGAATGCCATACGCAAGAAAAGCCGTTGTAGTTGTTCCACCTGGCCCTGAGGTCTCCAATCATCGCCAGCCAAGTTGGTCAGGCGGTACACTCCCCACACTGGGCACCCTGATTGTAGCACAGACGCAACCAGGACGCTAGAAAGATTTCACATTGTGTATCGCTCTCTCCTTGCATCGTCGCCGCAAAGCAAAGAGTACAGACTTGCCTTGCTCTGGTTATTTTTCCTATTGCTGCTGATGTGCTGGCTGCATCCATAAGTGAGACGTGTGCCCAAGTATTCGTAGTCAGGCTTGATAGGGAAAATGCTTTGTCCACAAGTGAACCGACCACGAATCCAACTACCCACCACAGCCACAGCAGCACATCTACTGAAGTTAACAGCCATAAGGTTGGCCCGGGCAAACTCATGTAAACAATCCAGCATCGCTTGTAACCCTGCCTTTGAATTGACCATGAGAATCAAGTCGTCAGCATACAACATGCTCGTCAACAATGCATTTTCAGGCAAGTCCTGAACACCAAAGTCCACACATCGTTGGTTCAGAAAAGACTCAAAGTGGCCAATAAACAGGCAAAACAGCAGAGGAGAAAACGGGTCACTCTGTTTCACCCCAAGGCTGGCACCTGTTGTTTTGTTGGTAAAGGTCCAGCTACTGCCAGCTAGCTTCATATTGCAAGCTGAAATGATTCACACATTCTCGTTACCCTAGCCCAAAGACATTAAATCCGGCGCGCAAGCAAGCTTGTTTGATATCACAACCCAGGCACAGCAAACAAGAACTCGCTTCTGGTTGTCACACCCTCACTCGCCATCACACTAATACAACCCACCACACCCGTGCATCACACCACCACACACAGGCCTGAGGCTCAGCTAGTGGAGGCCTTCATCCGGCGCTGCAACACCGCCCTGGTCTCTGAGCTCAGCGCCCTTGAGGCCTCAGGGCAGCTCAGTGCACTCAAGACAAGGGACAGGCTGGCGCTGGCAGTCAGGCTCAGGCTCAGCATGATAGCGCCACACATCGCCACATGGAGCCAGGTGCGGGCGTACGGCGGCAGCGCAGGGCGCGCAACAGAACGGGCTGCACTCACGGCATCGGACGGTTGACACCGTGCACACTGTAGTGGAACTGCAGTGCTTTAGTTATGCATTATACAGTATTGGGGCCTTCTGCTGCATCTTCTTGCATGGCTGGTCTAGGACACTGTGCACCTGACATGTGCCATGTCTCCCTGTGTGGCTGTAGCCCCAACAAGCACACACCCTGCATGTTCTCAGGCGCTGTCCATCGTCTCCACACCCTCCAACCTGCCCCATGCGCTGGGGCTCTTGCACACCTTAGTGGACGACATGTGGGCGGCGGCGGGCGACACGGCCACCGACACCTCCTGGTACACCAAGCGCGCAACCCTGGCAGGGTGAGGAGGCAAGACGATTGGGGAGTTCGGACGAACTCAGTCGACAGGCATTTGTGCTCGTTGACCGGCACAGTTTTGCCCTATCGTCGGTGACAGACGAACTAGCAGTAATGCTTGGCAGAGAAATCACTGCCACTGGCAGTCGCATCACATCATGCGAGTGCATGCAGTGCACGCGTGCTCCCCGCAGAGTGTACACGGCTACGGAGCTCTACATGCTAACCGACTACTCGCCAGACTTTGAAGACACGTGGCAGGTGGGCCCACGTCATTGTCATGCCTAGGACTGACCTTTGCTGGTCATGACAGTTGCATGCCACGGCAGGCGGTGCGGCCCTTCGTGCACGTGGAGTAGCTTCTCTTCAAGACAGCACCTTGATAGTTAACTAGAGGCTGGCATGCCGTGCAAAATGAAAAACGGTGGGTCCTCTACGGTGTGCCGGGTATCACTGATGGGTGCCAGGCAGGTGCAGTTCATGTGGCTGTTTAAGGGAGCCAGTACCCGATGGCCCAGTCTGGCTGTGTACCCACTGTTTGCGCAGGCATTGGAGCGGCGGTTGGATGACGTTGCAGCGCTGGGTGGGGCGGTGCGGCACGTGCAGCAGGCAGCTCAGGCAGCCTGGCAGCAGGCGACACAGGCGGCGGCAGCAGCAGCCAAGGCAGCAGCCAGCGGAACACCGGCAGCTGCACAGGCTGGAGCAGCCGGCAGTCCAGCAGCTGCCAAGGGCCCTGCTGGCAGCGCCATCTCCAGTCCTGCGGAGTCCAGCGAAGGGATACCTGACAATGCTCATGCCACTGCACAGAGCTAGGCATGGCCACTAACATGCTGCTCGAGTAAGGTTTATGACACTTTGCCAGGCTGCACCTTGACACTTTGCCCTCTGCAGCTGTCTTCACTGAGCCGTGCGACTGGCAGGTGTCCCCGGAAGGCTGGAGGGCTGGCGTGGAGGCCAGGCGTGCCTGGAGGGCTGGTGTGCCGGAAGGGCTGGCGTGCCTGGAGGGCTGGCGACCCTGGAGGTCCGGCGCTTACTCGCCTGAGGCCTGCATCAGGGCTGACGGGCCAAGCAACCCCATGAGCCGAGGGGCCAAGTAATGCGCTGGGAATTCCCTTGACTTGCGTGGGACGTGCTTGCTTCCCCAGTAAGGTAACAATGCCTCGCAACTGTGTCACTGTACAGACACACATTACATCAGTTTAGGTGTAAAGGAATTCAGAGGGCTCACCTGCTGACTCACCTACACATTTGTACCGAGGAACTGCATACCATGACCATGTGGCAGTGCATCGGGCTCGACTGTAGGTTGTACACAGGCATGTGCACCAGACGTTCACACCATTTGCGACACTGGGGCAGCAGGTAGTGTCGTGTGCTGCAACACTGAGTGCGAGCATCACATGGGCCTAGCACACAGCCACTGCGAGGAAATTGCAGATCCATGCATCAGGATCTATGGTTCTAACTTGCCATGGGCGAGCAGCACGTATTCCCTCGTTCGGGGCTTCGTTTAGAAGCTTTGAATCCCTTGTCGTTGGCTTGCTGGTTGTTTTGTTTTTTCTGTGGCATTCTTATTTGGCTTTGCGAAGCTTCCCCAAGCTGACAGCAATGGTGCAGTTGCTGGATTTGAACTGATGACTCCTGCTGCTGTACCATTATCCCCTTGACAACGAAGGATAAACTTCTGGGGTTTGCACTAGCAGGGCTCATGCTCCATGCACCGCGTTTAGGTGCATGTGCCTTGATGCCGGTGAACAGTCCTGCACCTGACAACTCTCTACTTGCTACTTGCTCGGCCAAGTTTGTTGGCTGTTGGTTGTGATCGTGGCGCAGAATTTGGTCTGTAAGCTGGCATAGTTAGAGATCAAACATTGCATTGCCCCAGAACTGGCAAACATCTTTTTTTTCAAACCCTAATTCAGTATGTCCGATGGCCTAGTCTGGCTGTGTGCTCAAGATAAACTGCTGTGCTGTTCCAAACGTTTCACACGGTGAACACACAACAGTTAGCGGGGTGAGGGAGGGTGCTGGTTGATGAGCAGCAACCAACCAAGCCAGGTGTTCTTGCAACCTACCAGTGTACGTCCTCTTGACAGGATCCTATTAAAGAATCGCAAGATTTGCACTAAGTGGCCAGCCGCTGCAGATGTATCGCCGCTAATGCCGCATCACCCAGCCCTTTCATATGCCTGCTGCCCTTGTCCTGCGTGGTGTACACATGCCGTTTCGGTTACCCTGGTATCTTAATTTAGCATTCAACGCCAAACAGCAGCAGACACCAGTCACCGTCGCGATGTGGCAAATGGCAGCGCTGTGGCTATGGTTAACCGCAGTCGGCGAATCCTGCTCTTCGTCGGTAAGTAACATCGGAAACGGCCCGACTGAGCAGACAGCAAGGTGCTGAGAAGGGTCTGTTACAGGCCGCATCGCGCTGGTGCTGTAGCCAGTTGTGCAATATGGACTGTTGCAGCTTTCTGCTCGCAGGTTCGTCCAGCATGGAACCCCCTCCACCTGAGTTGGGTGCGGGTGATTCCGTCTTAGGATCAAGAGCACGGAGCAGACTACATGTGCGCAGAATGCAAAACAGCTCTGGAGCATGCTTGTGACAGTAGGATGGAGTGACTGGCCCATCATTGCATCTGTGCCCTGCTCTGCTCGTAGGCATTACTACAATCACACGGAGGTGGCCAGAGCAAGCTGCCCCTGGCCCTGCTGGTGCCGGCTTCATTGCAAGTCGTGCTTGCTGCCATCGTCATCAGCAGGTGTGCTTGCATTCCTGTGCAAGGCTGTGTCCGCATACCGGTACCCTGGGCACGTTGGGCTCATGAGGCATCGCTCGACAGTACTGTATAGATAAACTATCCTTCACTGCCTGGTGTGATGAATGTGCTCCGTGAGGACCGGCCAATCACTTTTTGTCACTGCATATACCGGTGGATGTGTAGGACAGGTGGGCTCTCTGAATCCCCTTTACACAGCCCTTTCACAGCCCCTTTACACAGCCCTTTCCACAGCCCTGATGTGACATCAACATCACAGTTTCCCTGCCGTCACACACTGGCTCCAGTGTTGTTTTTTGAAACTGTCCCAGAACTGGCAAACATCTTTTTTTTTGCCACTTCAAACATTGACTGCCCTGCAGTTCGTCCTGTAAGCTGACAATCAAGCCGCACACACAGCCGCATGCACAGCCGCCAGCACCATCACCGCCAGATGATGCTGGTGCGCCAGGAGTCAGCAGCAGCAGCAGCAGCAGCAGCGAGGACGGCTGTGCTCGATTTGATGCCAGCATTGGTGTGAGCCCTGTCGCTGCACCTACATGCACCATTGACACCACGGCACGTTTTTCAGTCCGCAAAACACCATTCAGCTGGCACATGGAGGTGGTGGTCAGGACGGTCATCATCTGGGCTGGGTATGTAATGTTGGTCTTCGGGCTGTTGGAACGAAACTTTGTGCTTGAACTAGTGGGTGGGATGGTGTTTGGCAGCCTCTATGGCATGCACATCATTTGGGCCTTGATCGCATGCAGCCTGCCGCCGGCGCACAGAGCCCATTTCCTGACACGCAGCGCCAAGATCAGCCCAGCAGCCGCAGTGCAGTGTGTGGAGGCAATGCGCCGCGAGCTCCCAGACGTGCGGTGGAATAATCAAGTGCTACCATCACTCTAGTGGAGAGGTAAGGCTTGTCCATGAGGCATCGTTGAGCAGCCATGTATGTTGCCGCATGCATGATTGTTCCTACGCCTACAGGTATGTCACCTCCTTGGTTCTTGTGTCGCTTGCTGGTATTGCAGAACAACAACGAAGTTGTGACACACACCGCCTACGTGCGCTTTCCGATCGGCCAGTGCTCGGATCAGACCGGGGATCCAGCCATGTTGGGCACAGTGACCACCTTCACACGCCTCACGGTCGAGCTGCAGTGCACACACCAGAACCACTTGTCTGGTGAGTGCCACACGGGATAGCTGACCCTACGCAAGCCGCCGTGTCAGCCTAAATGCTTTTGTGCACGAGTGCCGCTTCTGTGTAATGAGCCCTTCCGCTACATGGTGACAGCTGAATCACTTGACAGTGCTGATGTTCTTGACAGTGGGCAGGTGGCATCCAAGCTGACAGCACTTGACAATCTAACCAAATCATGCTGCACGCATGTTGTGCCTACAGTGGGTGAAGCGCATGTGCTGGGGCTACAACTGGCCAGAGAGAACATGAACCGGGACACAAGACACAGTTTCTACCACAGCATGCACATACACGGCAGGCAGCGCCATCATTTGCTGATTGCCTCGGACAACAACCGCCTGGTTTCAATGCTGTTGTCTAGATGGGCCTACTTCCTGTCATCGGTGATGGTGTGCGATTGGATGTACTTGCTGTGGCTGGAGGCTGCCACCAGGCTGCCAATGCACAATCAAGAAGTCATTTTCGTGCCGACAAAGTGCAGACACTACTGGGTCGTTTCCAACTGATGCAAGTCCATTTCCACTTATATATTTATATGTATTTACACCAGGGAAGCCGTCAGAGGACACGGAACGGGATGGGCACCGCCCTGGCCTACCCT
>QAXH01005285.1:5125-21265 GCA_004335635.1 Chloromonas sp. AAM2
TACAAAAATCATCCAATTCACATCATGGCCCAAGCAGGGCTCAACTGCAGACCTCAACTGCAAGTGTCTACTCGGTCAAGGTGCACAGTCTGCAAGTGCCTGTACTCCAGCTGATGCCACGCATGTCAATGGCAATAGGGGCTGCATTGGCAAGGCCAAGCCAACAGTGTGTGCATGTAAGGCCATGTCATCAGGTCACTGCCAGGTCATTTCTTGGATTTCTTCGTCGGTTTCTTCGGTTTCTCACCCATGCACCCATCCTTTCGACTTTTGAGTATGCAATTGTGTAGATCTTACCGAGCCCGTCACGATGGCATGCTTACAGACTCAATCAGACACCTGGCTGGCCACCAAATGGATTTTCCAAATCAGGTCAAAATTTTCCTCTACCCCCCTTACCCCCCCCCTTACCCCTCCGCCATAAACCATCTCAGAACGGCCTGAAACATTTTATTTAAGCCTCCCAAAGGGTAACTAAGCCAACCCCGTGAAGAAAAGGGGTCACTCCTAACTAGGGTCTGTCTCGTTTGCTCCCCTCCTGCTTTGTACTAATATTGTCGCTGTCCGCTTCTCACTGCGCTTTTGCACGTGCAGCAGAACCTTGTTGGGCGAAAACGTCAGACCAGTCCTCGCGGCAGGCGCAGGAGCACCCGGCACAGGTTTGAACGTGAAGTGCTGCATGAGACGCGCTATGGTCATGCACACCTCGAGTGACGCGAACTTGTAGCCCACGCACATCCTGCACAAACGCATGGCGCACGGAATACGTGTGGGATCAATCGGAACAAGTCCTTGGAATTTGCGCGACTACTGCCAGCGCGTCAGGGGCGCATGTCTGCCTGCACGCGCCCATGCACGTGAAGCATGAGCTGCCTGCCACTGCCTGGACCCATACCTAAAGAGATCTGCCTTAACTGACCTGGGTCCTGCACCGAACGGCATGAATGCATTGGGTGTGGCTGGTGCGAGGTCTTCATTGCCCGGCTGCATGTGGCGCTCTGGCAGGAACTCCAAGGGGCGAGGCCACAGGGAGGGGTCACGATGGTAGGAGTACCTGTGTGGCATGCATGGGGACCAGGGGACACGATGGCAAGTTGGATTGGCACAGGAGTTGAGTTGGCCCCAGGCAGGATTTGCGTGGAGTTTCTTGCTTCATCCGTCTTCAGTGTGAGGAAGCAAACCAGCGACTGGACAGTCTTTTCAGTGCTCAAACACTCTGACTGTCAAGTATATTGCCATGTGAGCTGCGCCTAAGGCAGCCGACCAGGTATGGTCGCAACGTTACTCACAGAGGGACAAAGATGAAGGAGCCCACCGGCAACCTGCAAGCAAGCAGACGGCCAGAGCACACTTTGATGTTCTTGCATGTTGACACCAACTAGGATGTTCAACCCGGCTCTGCCACAGGGCCAAGGAGTTCCTAGCCACCTCTCAGACAGTCTGGCCTCGCTCGCCCCCTTGCCTCTCTCTCAATGCCCCCTCTCTCAATCCCCACGCCCCCTTGCCTCAATGCACATCGGCTTGCTTGCCGTACTGCACTAACACCCTGCCTGCTTGCTGTACTCACACTTTGCCATCTCCCACATCGAATGGCTCCTCCACCACCTCCCTGACTGCCCCTGCTGCGGGGGATGCCAAACGCATGCTCTCCAGAAGCACAGCATTGGCGAAAGGAAGGCTATCCAAGTCGTCCAGCTGAACATCCTGAGCACCAAGCGGAAAGAAGATGGTGCTCAGGATGTGTCTCATGCACGAGGGTTGTCCTTACCACCTTGCGCTTACTCTGACTGCGTTCTTCTTGTTGATAGCCCACCTTTCCTTGCAGCACGGTGTCCACCTCTCGCTGTGCCCTGGCCTGTGCGTCCGGATTGTGCGCCAGGAAGTGCAGCGACATGGCAATGGTAGTGCCAGTGGTGTCATACCCAGCAACCACATTGGAAATTGCCTGGAAAGCAAAGGCAGCAGGCATTAGAGTGGAACATTATTGAGTGCAATCTTCCGGCTTACGGGTTACTTAGGATATCAGTAGTGGAAACAACAAAACAAGGTCGGCAATTGTGCACGACGTGTGGTGCGACGACCTCGGGCAGGTCGGCCGAGTGATCGAGTAGGGGTTAACGGCCGTTTCATCGACCTTTGTCAGAACTGTACACTTAGCCGCATGTCAGCGCTGCATTCCCGCCTTCAACTCACCAGACCCGTGGCTTCGAAGTCCTCAAGGGTATCGTCCGGGGCAAAGTCTTCGCCACTCAGCAGCCGTGCCAGAAAGCCCTGATCGCTGTAGACACCACAAGAAAGCTTTGGCCGTTACAGGTTCTGATAGTGCACTGCGTGGCTTTTGGCAGAAGATGGCAGAAGAGTTCAACATCGAGCTTGCACCAGAGCACACAAAACATACACATGCTCAAGCGCTGGAGCCAGAGGAAAACACGAGGCCTTGCCTGGACGTAGGCAGCACATCAGCAGCAGTTTGAAAAGCAGCGCTAGAGCGCCCTGATCGCTGCGCGTCATTGCCAGACGCGCAATCAGTGAAAGGCATCTGGTCGCGACGATTACAGGAGGACTCCAGGATGAGTCGGACAGAGCGGGAGCGGCTCTGGACCAATCTAGGAAGCCTTGCGCGTTGAATGCGATGCACTGTGACCCTATGCCTCACCATGATGTTCGCAGGCTGAAACCATGCTTCAGTTACACGCACGGAATGCGGCGTCTTCTAGATACCTGATGGCGCTTGCTGTCTCTGCCTGTCCTGCCTTGATCGCCAGTGTCCGCTTCTTCCAAGAATCCATCATGACCTTGCAAGCTTCTGTGAGGCCTTTCATTGCCTGCACACATTCGCACATACGTTGCCTGCCTTTGATCTGTGCCATGCTGGATTGACCCTGGATTGTGCCCAGCTTGATGCGTAAAGCGTTGTGCCAAGCCAGCCGCAGCCTACCTTCGTTCTTGCGGCATTACTGGCGTTCTTTAGTATGTGTCCAGTTCGACTCCACTCAAGACCGTAGCTCTTGCAATCGCAACTACCATGCATGAGCTCGTGAATGCCAGTGATGCGCCCAGAGTACAAGTGTGGTGTAATCCCAATCACCAACACGGCTTGCCTACCTTCCTCTCTGTCTTTAGGCGCTCTCCTGGTAGCACATGTGATACCAGGGACAGGAGAGGATGGAACCTAGGAAAGAGCAACCCCTGCAAAGGGACGACACAGCGTGTCTACTGTGGAGGAAGAGACACGTGGCGGCTATCATAAGTTATTCCCAGGCCCACCAACGCACCAAACAGTTGTTGGGCTGCTTCCTGGTTGCTGATTCGTGGGGCTAGAAACCCTTCTGAAGCACATACATTCCCCGCCCGTTGTGGGATGATCTCTTTCTGCACGTTGCTTAGGGCGCATGATTGGCAACTCAGAGTGGTGTGTGTTGGCAAACTTCTTTTCCATTTCAGAACAACTGCACACGCTGCATCAAACTCACAAATGTCGTGTAGATGGTCGCACGTGGCATCTCCAACGCGCGCATGGTCGTGATGGCGCATTCAACCAGACGCTGCCCAAACTCCGGGCTGCCGACGGGGTGTTCTAACCACCACTCGCCGCTCTCCCCCGCCTTGTCAGCCCCGCCCGCCTTGCTCGCCGACACTGGCGCGACAGCATCTGCACACACAATCCGACGTCCCTGGTCAGACTGAGGTACGTTTCAAGCACTGGTGAGATGTGCAAGTGTACGCTCAAGGTAGCCAACAATCAACTGTGCAAGTGCAGTCGTCACGTCTGAGGCCGATTCTCCAGCAAGACAAATGCGAGCCCTCGGACGCCTCTGCAACCGGCTTGGCGGACATGACCACAAGGGCCGGATCAAAACTTACGCCCAGCGCCCACACAGCAAGGCACGAAGTGTCGACGCCGCCTCAACACTACTGTCCCACCTGCGTTCGCATGGCCTCCTTGACTGGCGCTTGATGCATGCAAGTCCACGCCGAAGGTAGCCCAACCGATCGCGTCCATTGCCATGGCGTACGTGCACACCTATACGCAGTCGATACCAGAATGGCGCGCTGTATCAGAAAATGTTGTGCCTTGGACAGATCACGAACGCGGTGAACCAGTCTCACAGTGACCATGTCGCACATGAGCCAGGGCAGTAGGCCAGGCTTGTCCGACGACCAAAGCCTGCACAAGTGATGCTTTACCGTGCCATGGGCAGCCTGGACATGACAAACACCTGTCCTGGTGTTGGCTACATGCACATGCACATGTTGCTGAACATACAGGAATAATGGACTGTGGGCGTGCTAGATAGGCATCCTGTCTGAACCTTCAGCAACCGGCACGCCCGGGCTGGTTTGGCATCACTTATAATGTTTGTTACAATGTTTGGAGGTCTAGGTTGCCAGATGTTACGACGGCTTGGTCAGTGACCGAACAAATGTCATTTGCACCACTGACCTGCACATCGAAAGGCTCGCCAGTAGATGCATACCTGCATGTGGACCATGCAAGGGAAACGTACTCAGTTAGAATCACCTGGGCTCTGCCAAGCTTAAGTGTTGAAGCACATGCTTAGTCCACCAGCATGTCTTAACGATGCTACGCTGGGGCATCAGAAATCCAGAGCAAACGCATTGAACTGAAGCCAAACTTGACGGTCAAGTGGATTGTAACAGCATAAGCGCCGAAGGCTGGACATGATAACAACCTTGCCAAACTGGTCCCTCGCGTGCAACATACTAGCCCTGTTGGTGTCCTTTCTCCGCCCACCTGTCCAGCCTGTCCACCAGTCTTTCCGTGCACCTGGCCACCGAGGGTGCCTGGGCCAGGAGCGCCTTGGGGTGCATGATGGCCGCCTCAGTGGCGCGGCGACCCAGGCGCCACTGCATGTCAGAAATGCACACACCCATCGCCCCCAGTGATCACATGGTCAGACAGACTCAATACTACAAGCGACCACCCGTGATGCAGTACAGATTGAATGCAATGAGTGGTGCTGTGGCTCCAATGTGCGTGAATTAGTATGTGAGAGTATTAGCATGCTCATGCGTGAGGGAGGCTGGCACAGGTTTGGTCAGCTGACAAACAGAAGGCAAGCAGCTGCCCAGTCTGACCAACTGCAGTGCCTGGACGATCACATGTTCATGCAGTTGTGCTATCATCAAACAGCCCTGCCTGAGCACCAGGTGGCAAACGCTGGCCGAATTGTGCTGTCACGTTGACAAGTTGAACCAACGTGGCTGGCAACCCACCTTGGCACCCCATAGCGAGACGAGAATGGAGGACCATATCTTACGGTCCAGCCCTGTCTTAAACCCAAGCATGTCCAGGCTGGAGCGCTTGGTGTACTTGTGGAGCACGCGTTTGGCCAGGTCCACGTCACGCACGGTCACGATGGGAAAGGGACCCAGCCAGAACTGAAGTGTGCGGAGCACAGCAGTTCATAACTCCCACTTTGTAAAATCTTCATTTCCGGCCTTGATGTTTCTGACATGCATGTGTGTGTTTGTGGCCGGCTTGACGTCAAGCTCAGCACAAGTCCCAGAACAGGCCTCAAGGCGTGACTCCAGTCTCTCGCTCGTTCTATAGAAGGAGCTAGGCCTCAAGCTGCCTGAGCGCAAAGAGCTGCAAAGCCAGGGATCAGCCGAAAGATACTGTGGAGGAGCTGGGCCTGACGCTATCCAACATCTTCACCTGACCTTGCTACACGTTTCCAGGCCAGGAGCAATGCCGTCACAAGGTGCAACAATGGTGCACCAAACGAAAAGCATGAGATAAACCCAAAGAGCTGCCTAGTAATGCCCATTAATACGATGCAACAGTGCCGGCCTGCACAAACTGCTGCAAAAGAAACAGCAGAGGGTGTGTTGGTACATCTTTTACTACATACCTTGAACAATTTGCCGGTGGTGTATTTGCGGTACATCCTGCAAGTCCAAGGGAAGTCAGGACGTGAGGTGCATGCACAATGCGACAGGCAGCGCACCCACCATCACCACTACTATCCAGGTGTGTCGTAATCCCCTTCACTTGTGGGTTGGACGGGTTGGAGTCCCTCTACAAGAGCTTGGCTACCTCCCCAAGGAGGCGGGTGGTCAACGCTTACAAGGGCAAAAGGCTCGCACGGCTTGCATGGCTCACCTATCAACGAAAAAGGTGAAATCTTCTGTGGCGATGTCTGGGGCATCTCCCACAATGAATCTGCCCCATCGACCAGGGACATGGCGCAGTCTCCAGCGATCTCCAAATTGACAGGCGGCCAGGAACTGCAGGAGTAAACAACAATAGTTCACGTGAACAGTTGTATATACAGCATTGGAAACCGTTGTGTCAAGGTTCAAAACACCGACATCTCAAAGTTATGCATGGTGTGGCTGTCTGAACGTCTGATCAGCGCGGCTAGGAACTGCGCTTTTGATCATGTATTGGGTACCTGTCTAGTAACCCAGCGGTTGCATCCAGATATCGGCCTTCATCGAGATTCCATCGTGCAGCGTTGCACTTCAATATCAGGCCGATAACGTGCATAATGCGTGACTTACCAGGCCGCCACCTGCCAAGGCGCAGGCAGACGCCAGTGGGTGCTGTGTAGTCCACTCAAGGATCGCACCCAGCAACGCCATCATATGAATCATCGATTCCGAGGGCATGCTCCTGCCAAACTCAGAGATCCCCTTGGACTTGCCGGGTGGGTGGAAAACAATACCCTATGCAAAAACAGTCGACAAGCCCGACAAGAACAGCAGAGACCCTGTCAGGCCAAACACAAGTCTGCTGGGGTGCGCGATGGTACACAGACAACCCGCAACGACGGTTGGCCGTTATGTTGGCTGCGTTTTGGCCGTTGTGACAGTTCTGCCTTCCATTCCTGCTCATTTGCTGGGATACTTGGGATGACTGGGTGAAGCCAGACAAGACCAGGAAGACTACAGGGTTGATGTTTAGGTGTATGTGACGTGTATGAGATAATTTTTTGTGCAGGAAGGAAGTGTAGTAGCTGAAGACCAGTTGCGACTCATAACTTGTGAGAGGATGACCAAAGCTTTGACAGATTTAGCTGGTCGCACTGTCTTTGCTTTCAACGGAATGCTTTTGGAAGGTGCTTTGTGCCTGTCAACAGTTGACATTGTAAGGGTTGCCATTTCACTAGCGCTGATACTGACCTTGACCCTGACATTCTTTCAATCCAGTCCATTTATATGGCTAACGAGATGCTTTCGGAAGGCGTTCTGTGGGGTGATGGCCACAAGGACCTCACCACCCCTTGCTGACACGGTCAGATTCCCCTTAACTAGGAGAAACTTTCGAAATTTGCGCAAGTAGTTGATGTTTGCGTTGGACGTGCTTCATGGTGTGCACTCCCTCCTTGTGACATAAACTTCTGCCTGCGGCGCCTTCCGTATCCTGCATGCGCAGGAGGCTGACGGTAGCTCCAGACTGTCAACGCATGGCTGACTGCTTGCAAGAAACTAGCATCTGGTAGCGTGGAATGCCTCCCCAGCATGCAATCTCTTCCATACACTGCCACTCTTAACTCAGTGGAATTGTGGGAGACGTGCTAATGCTCTCTCATCATTCAGTCACCTTATCCCAATGCCGCGCTCATGCTTGTACTCTGCGTCGATAAATAACCTGCTAAAGAATAAGAATAACCTGACCTAACAATCAACCTGCTTAGTTGTGACCGTGTACATATCATTTCTAAAACAATTCTCAAAGCAGCCGCTTGTAGCACAAGTCGATTCCCAATACATGCCCAATGCATGCCCAATACCACACGCCATCCGAGAAATCCTGGAGAAATATGCAAGGGAAACGTACTTCATCATCAACGCCGTCTGCTGACTGACGGGTGCCCGGTGCATTGGTGTGACTGTAGACTACCTAAAGATCTCCAGCCAGCTCTGCCAGCTCCAGCCAGCGCATCTCCATCTGGTCAACCTTCTCCGATAACTTGGCCAGTTCCAGGCTGGATGCCTCCAGTGCCTTGAAATCGTTTCCTGCAGAGCATGCGATTAGTAACAAGTGTCTGTGGGAACTTGATATCGTTCAAGCAGGCAGGCAGGCCAAAAGCATTAACGTAGTTGGGTCATACAACTTGCAACTTTTGAAGAAATTAATTTATGAACGTAGCTACCGCAACTACTCCCAACGTCGCGGAATGCTAAAGTAATCACCGTAATATAGCTACGGTCCGCACACAGGCGTTAGTGTAGTATTATTCTGCGGCCGAAACCTATTATACTAAAGATGCCATATCAAACACCTGCATTCATCTTGTCAAGGTTGAACATCTATCGCTCAAGGACAACAAAATGGTTTACAGGAGCAATGACTCCTGCAACTCAGCAGACTGAGGAGGCTGCACATTCAACCATCGGTATGCCTGGTGTTGTGGCTAAGCCGCACACTGCCAACTGCTGGCCCGCCAGCGTTCATGTTTGATCAACGTGTGGCAACTATAACTATGAGACTGGTGACTGATGCAGGGCTGATGCCGCTGGTCGCCTGCTGCCAACGCGTCGCAAACGATGACGAAGGTGACAACTGACCCCATACCGGAGTACATGCTGCCAGCCAGCACCACAACAGCTTGTACAGGTGCACTGCATTCCACGCACCTTTTGCTAGCTTGGCGACCTTATCCTGCAGCGCATCTCGTTTTTCACTGAGCGCTGCGAACTCTTTGCCCAGCTTCTGCAGGTCAGATCACACAACACAATGCACTATACGCTCATCGTACCTTATTGCATGAGGTACAAATTGCATGAGGTACAAATTGCATGAGGTGCAAATGGCACGCACAACCTGGCTATTTGAACAGCGTTGGCTGCCAGAGACGCACACAGGTCAGTGACACGGTGAGACTTCAGAGGCCTTGGTTCAAAACTGTCCTGATGCAGACAGAAATGAGATGCTGGGCTACAATACTGGGATTCAGGTGCTTACGGACTTGTGCTGTTCGCACCTGATATTCCTGCTGTTCAGCCCATGCCATGGTCGTCCGTTTCTTAGCAGGTGCGGGCGCAGCCCTCACAGGTGGGGGGCTAGGTGACTGCGCACCTCTGGCGGGCGGCGGGGTGGGCGTTTCGTCCCGGCTCGACTCGGAGCCGCTGCGGGTCCCGCGCCGCTTCTTGCCGCCCGGTGTACTGCGGTCCCGCACCCGCGCGCCCCCCCTGGCCGGCGCGACACCGCTGACACCGTGCTCAAAGTCTGTAGTGTTTGAGGCAAGGCAAGGCAAGCCCAAACACGCGTTGGTTCAAGCCAACCACTTGACTGCCTGGCCTATCATACCGTAAGGCAGGCCGTGGACCTGTCGTCTAACTTGCAGTTACAGTTGGCCCCCACGTTCAAGAGCCCAGGTTAGGCTAATCCCCCTTGCCGCGAGCGATCAACCTGCGGCTTCAGTCTGTTTCTGTGGACTCCCAACCTGACCAGCCGTGGTTACGCTCAATTTCGTTCCCCAGACACCAGCTGGATGGTCTTTCAGAGGTCCTGGGCGAGCAGCAGTTGCACGCTGTGAATGGCACATGCTGCAGTTTATTTTCACAACCAGACAAGTGCACTCTACATATCCATCCGAAACATCAGGCGCATGCACCCAACACAGCCACCTGCTGTTCCATTTGTGGAATTATACAGATAGCAGACGCCGCAAACACGCACCTGCATCCGTGAGGCCCATGTTCGTTGACAGTGCCGCCTTCCCATCAGCCACCCTCAGCACGTGTGTGGCGTTCAGGGACTCGGCGAAGGCGGGGTTGTGGGTGATGGCGACGATGGCACCCTGGAACTCCTGGAGGGCGCCTGAGAACAGGCCGAGGATGTGACGGATAGTTATGCTGCTGATAACAAGCACAGTATTAGACTTACATTACTCTTGAGGCAGTGGCCACAGTGATTTCATGCCAAGTTTGCTTGCAAGCAAGCGGAAAGGTAACAGCAACATACGCAACAAAATAGTCCACATAGACGCTGTCAGCCACATTGGCATTAGTCAGCCACAATCCAGCATTAGTGAAAGAGCACCTACTGAGCAGATGCTCTGCTAAAGCTGAGAACTAGGTGCACCGAGATTACCCGGGCGCATGGAAGTGGCAGGATGTGCTGAGTTTGGCTCAGGTCACTCGACTCACCTGTGAGCACTTTGATGGTTGCTGCGTCCAGGTGGTTGGATGCCTCGTCAAGCAGCAGCACGTTGGAGGGCACCAGGGCGAAGGCCGCCAGGGCCACGCGCGCCTTCTCGCCACCGGACAACACACCTGATGCGCAAAGAAAAAAGGAGTTTGCCATTTCTGGGACAATTTGTGGGTGGTGTGACTGACATGTCTGCGATGTGTGGACATCTGAACAGGATGAGTCTGGTGGGAGACTGTCACGTGTTGTGGTGCTACATGTTGGTAGACACTGTGGGGTGGCTGTTAGAACTGGTACATTCGGCTGTGATTCAGAGACACTTGCACACATATACATGTTTTGCTGACGCACAAGGGTTCCTGGCGTTAATACAGACCTATTCACACAAACTGTCCCAGAACTGGCAAACTTGTTTTTTTGGACGGGTTGAGATGATGTGACTGTACAGCTGGAGTAGCCGGCAAGTGCAAGGCAAAGACGTGCCAATGCCTGAACTGAAGAGCAGGTTGAGAGGGAGTTCTGCGATGATCATGTCAGAGCCAGCGTGGTTCTGTACGCATGCAGCATCATCAAAGTCCGATTTTCTTCAGTCTGCGTCCAGCTGCGTGGCCGGCCCCTGCCTCTCACCTATTGGCTGCAGTGCCAGCGAGTTGGTCATGCCCAGTGCGCCCAGCGCCTGCCTGCACTTGACCAGGGGGGTGTTGGGGTCGTGTGCGCGCGCCACGTCCTCAACGTACTGAAGGGCGGTCTTGTCAAGGGGAAGATCCTGCATCAAGATGAATGCATTTACACAGTGCTCGACGATAAAATTGCGTCACAGGGAAAGTCAACGAGGCAAATACAACACAGCTCTAGGGTCTAGCAATTACGTGAAGGCCACTGCAAGTGGGGAAGATACTGCACAGTCAGCAGCCGCTGAAAAAAAGGGCAAGTGTGATGGTATTGCAACCAACATGCACAGCCGCTCTTGACTGAGCTCCTTATTGAATCAACAGGCTTTGTAAATACAACGAAGTTTAAAAGATCAAGCATTGGCATGACGCTGTACCCAGGTGTCAAGTCCAACTGCTCTGCCCCTGCCCACAGTAAAAAAGGACTGAAAATACAACTACAGGCAAAAAAAGGGGAAATCTGAAAGGGCATAGTGTGACGATGCCAAAGACAGTGTATGCGTCATTGGCATGAAAGCAACGCTGTACCCGGGCCTCAAGTGCAGCTGCTCCTGCCCTGTAGCGAGCCAGGTTCTCGCAAAAATGTGAAGGACCGGACAGCAAAATGACAGGCTGCTCTTCCCCTGCATCTGCGCACCTGCGCCAGGTCCTGGCTGAACACGCCCAGCTTGACGCCCTCCCCCTCCTTGCGCTGCCCGCCCCACAGCGGGATGGAGCCGCTCATGGCCTTGAGCAGCGTCGACTGAGGCAGCACAGACACACACAGGATGTGTCAGAGCGGGAAGGGTGTGCATGAGAGGCAACAGAGCGTCGACTGAGGCAGCACAGACACACACAGGATGTGTCAGAGCGGGAAGGGTGTGCATGAGAGGCAACAGAGCGTCTACTGAGGCAACACCAGCACCAATGGAGCAGAGAGGAACGTGCATGGTCGCAAACTAACATGGAATGCAAACTGTGCCCTAGGGATGAATGATATCAGGCCAAACACAACGCCTGTTCTGTTCCTGTCTCGATATCTGTGCTTGCCCGTGCTGCCCCCTGCCAGTACTCAGCACTCTGTGCGCTTGCTTGACGACAGAGCTCAGGAATAATGCCCGGTTGAAGCAACCGACAGGATTTGCAGGCGCTTGCTAGCACATGCCAGTGCACAATCTCAGCACAAGCATGCTTGCACACACCCCCACCTTTCCTGCTCCGTTGGGCCCCAGCACCAGCACCCTCTGCCCCTTCTTAATGACCAGGTCCACGTTATTCACAATGGGCGCTGCTCCCGGCACGTCAGGGTTGCCCCAGCCCACGGCCGCATCCTTGAGGACCAGCACGTCCGTGAAGCAGGGCGGGGCGCGGGGCAGCTTCAGAGTCACCTGAGGCAAGGAACGTGAGTGGGCATGCATCTGTTACTCCTTCAGCCCTTGCTGCATGTGTCACTGGGGCACTGCAAGGGAGGCGCACACAGGTCGGCAACCTGAGGCAGGGAGTATGAGTGAGGATATGTTGCTCGTTCAGGCTTAGCTGCACACGTCACCGGGGCATCATGACTGGCCTGGCGAGGCAAGCACAGCGCAGAGACAACGGCTTGGCACTGCAGGTGTGACATGTAATATCTCAATTACCACATCTGACACAAGCATCTCATCCATTGCGCACAGTCTAATGGCCAGCACATCAATAGAGGGGAGCGCCAACATGAACGTAGCCTACAGCATGCACCCCACAACAGCGTGTCCGCCAGTCATGTGCTACTCATGTGCTACCACGCGTCAACACCAGTGCACAGTCCAGGGTGGCACACACCTTAGCGTAGTCGCCGCCCCCCTCTGATGACGAAGCAGTGGGCACCTCGACCATCTCTGCACGCAGCTTGTCGGCGAGCTTGGCCTTGCTCTGCGCGGAGGAGGCCTTGCTGGCCTTGGCACCAAATCGCTTCACAAAGCTCTCGAGCCTGCATGCACAGCACAGCAGAGAAGGCTGAGCTGGAGTGCAGATCACACAACATTCACACCCACTGTCGGTTGCTCATGTCTGTGCCATGCACACAATGCTTCCAGTTATTGGAAAGGCCAGCGGTTTCTGATCTCTCACGCCACCTATGAAAATGACATGCACAACCATGCATAGTTTTTCATGCATACTCCTTGCCAAACAGCCACTGCCCATTGCCGGAACTTGTTGATGTGGTTACTGCAGATGCATTCCATACTTTGGCCCCATACCCCCAATTCTTGCACTGTCATCTTGCCTCCTTCTCGCATGCCTTGCCCCACCTGTCAATCTCCGCCTGCTGCGCTGCCGCTGTGGAAATGGCCTGCGCCTCACGCTGCGCACGCTGTTCCAGAAACTTTTTGAACCCGCCCGAGTAAGTGTGAAGCTTCTTGCCACGGACCTGCACATGAACAGACAGGACCAGACAACACTTATGCATTCCTCCACCGGATTCTGTCGTTGCATGTCGTAGCTGTAGATGAGTTGCATAGCCTGTGCACTCTCAACTACCATTACAGCACAAAAACACAGCGAAACGGGCCTGGTGCAAGACCTGACTGGCAATCCGGCCTCATGGCTCCCAACACCACACCCTGTCATGCAGATCGGAAGCAGAATGACAATGCCAGCTTCAGCTCTGAGATGCGTAGATTTCCTGCCTGCCTTATACCAGAACTGGCCTTGAACACATAAATGCATGAAACTTGACTGTTTGCTGCAAAGATGCATCGTAAGCCTGCCTTGTGCGCATCAAACATAAATTGTACATGCGGCAAAAATCAACCCAGACACGCGGATCAGCCACCCAGTCCCACACCTCGGCTATGTGGTCGCACACATCCTCCAGCAGGGCCTCATCGTGTGACACAATGATCAAGGTGCCGCCTGAGCTGCGCAGGAAGCTGCCCAGCCACCGGATGGCAGTTGAGTCGAGGTGGTTGGTAGGCTCGTCCCTGCACAGTGAAGAGGCCATGACCATGGGCCATCGATACGGATGCCACACGGATGCGAAGGGGCCATCGACACGGATGTGGAGGGGTCATCGACACAGATGCAAATCGACAACAACAACCACGCTGGTGAAGTGTTGCCGTGTGAAGGCAGTCATGAGGGTTTCAGATGCATTCAATCAACCATGAAAAGATCAGGGCCAGAGCACGAAGTGACAAACGAGGCTGACACACAGTAGTCAGCGGCCAAGCGACAATGCAGTGTGGAAGGAAGCGGTGGCAGTCGTACTCATCAAGCTGCTAAGGCCGCCTCTCATGCGCATCCAACCAGCCTTAAAAACAATCGAAGGACCAGAGAATTTAGTACCAGAAACATCGGCAGGGAAGCGTCGACAGGAGTAACTATCAAGACAGGCAAGCGCTGCACTGGGAAGTCCGCGGCTGCCATTTCTATTCCTGTGTGTAGACTACCAACACTGCCCTGCTTCCCGCTCTTTGGTCGCCCTGCCCGCCCTGCTGCACTCACAGGAACATCAGACCGCCTGCAGTGCCCGCCGCTGCTGCCTGCCCGGCCTCGCCCAGCAGCAGGCGCGCCAGGGCGATGCGCATCTGCCAGCCGCCACTGAACTGAGATGCAGGGATATGGAACTGCAGGGGCAGAGGAACAAAAGTCAGGCAGGTGCGTGCTGTGCATAGAGTATCAGCCCAGGCGTCCCTCTAACGCATTGCATGCATCAACGTGGTAAAAAAAAACAGCTTGCATTCATGCATTCCCCTGGGGTCCAGTCTTAGGCAAGGTCACCGATTCGGTCGGCTAATTTTCCAAGTACGGCGAATCCCGTATTTTGGGCATTTTCAATTTGGGATTCGGTGAATTCGGTGCAATATTCGGTGGAAGAAACCCTGGCCCTTTCTGGGGCTGTTCTGCAGCTTCTATCACTTCCCTACTGTTTACTGTAATATGGCGCCCAAGCGGGAGTCCCCTGAGTGGTCTTGCGTCAAAATTCTTGACGACTCGAGGCTTGGAGAGCCTAGATCTGAATGCAAATACTGCACACACGAGGGTGCCACACGCATCCGCCAGCACATCCTTGGTATTCCGGGTGATGTCAAAGCATGCACAGGCGCGCCAGCGGAAGCGAAGAACTCCTTCGGCCCATCCAAGTCAGGGCAGACGCAGACAAGGCAGCACACGAAGGCAGGAACGAGCGATGAGTCTGAGGCTGAGGCTGAGCCAGAAGCCTTTGACTTCGACGAGTAGGGAATAGGGTTGAGCGACCCAATTGACACCAGTGAGGCATTGACCCTGACAACCTGTATATTACTGGGTTTTGAAACGTGAAAAACGTGTGAAAACCGCTACACCGTTTTTTTGTGACCACCATATTTGACCAAATTTGACTGACTCCCAGCACGAATCCGAATCCGAATCGAATCCGAACCCGTATGACGAATCGGTGACCTTGGTCTTAGGCAGACTGGCTTGCAGCTACACTAACCAAGGTAGGCGGCTACGCAAGGCATCAAGACAACAGATCGCCGTCATCCTTGTTACTACCCTTGCGACCACCATTTCTTACCCTGAACATCACCATCCCCAGGGTTTGTTCTCTGTCAAGGTGATGATCGCCTCCTGAACCAACCCACGTTTCCCACCTGCTCCATGCGGAACCCTAGACCGCTGAGGACGTTTGTGATGCGCTTATCCGAGTCGCCTCCGCCCGCCATAGTGAATGTGTCCTGGGCGGCGGCCAGCTCCTCAGCTGCACCTGGCTTGCCTGCATAGACGGCAACAAAACGGCAATACAGGTCACGTGCGGTACAACAGCAGATATCCAGTGACCAGTCATCCTCACATGATGCTCTTGCTAGAGGCCTGACGTGATGCTTGCGCATGCGCAATAGCCATGGACAAGATGATCAAATACAGTCCCAAGCTGTGTTTAGCAGTGGTAACTGGAATAAACTGGAAATGCTCACTTATCCCCCTGGCACATGTTGCGAGGTGAATGCTTCATGCACGTGCCAGGGGCCTGGCATGATGCTCGTGGGCCTCACAACATGGGTAGAGAGTGGGGAGAGAGCAGTACTAAATTGCGTGCAACAGTAGTGTTCGGAAGCACCATCCCACAACAACAGGCCTATGATAGTGTTAACAGGGAGCTTTTGTGGGAGGCGTTGAGTGGTATGGGGGTGCATGGTGCCTTTCTTAATAGCCTGAAGCGCATGTACGCGCATGTCACTATGCGTGTCCGCATGGATGGGGAGCTAGGTGCCTCTTTCCCTGCAGATGTTGGTGTTAAGCAGGGAGACCCACTGTCGCCACTGTTGTTCGGTCTGTTCATTGATAGATTTGAAACGTTCGTGGCTGCTAGGTGCAGCAGGGCTGGGGCTAAAGCTCTAGCTGGTC
>QAXH01005286.1:11933-38888 GCA_004335635.1 Chloromonas sp. AAM2
GAAGACAGGAACAAGGAAGACAGGAACAAGGAAGACAGGAACAAGGAAGACAGGAACAAGGAAGACAGGAAGAAAAGCGGCGATTTGGCTAGCAGGTCGCGCGATGGATGGATGGATGGTTTTTGGACTTATGTTAGCTAAAGCCATGGCAGCAACAGTGATGTGTGCCCTAGCCAGTGATTGCCAAGCGAACTGTAGCAGAGCGTGCAGGCAAGGTCTCATGCAGGCAGCAGTGGCCCTCTTGCATGCAATTCTGCAAGGCAGGCACGTGCATTGAAACGATGATGATAATACTACCACTGATAATCATAATCATACGGCTTCCATGCCTGATTCACCCGCAGGTACGATGCTGTGGGCCTGCGTCTGCACACGGGGCGCCAGGCCGAGGCCATCAACGGCATCATCGCGGAGGCCCTGCCCACGGACCACCCCATAGCGCCGAACACATTCGGCAAGCTCAGGGAACAGCTGGGGCACACGCCCGCACAGGTGCGGCGTTGTTGTTGGTTGCATGGCCTGAAGTTCGGGGAGGCCTGCTCAGCGGGAATTTCGGGGTGGCATGCAATGGTCTTCAAGAAGCATGGGTTATTGCTCGCATGCACGCAAGCACAGCAGTACGCAAAGCAGGTATGGGTGTTGATGCTGTTGTTGCTTTTTCAGTAAATCATTCCTCGTTGGCAACGACATTCATACAGGCATGCAATGGCACACATTGGTGAATGATTGACGTGGCGAACGTGGCAGCCATTGTGAGAGTTTCTAAGGACAAGGCGTGCACACAACGCCAGACGCCACTGCTTCCTGGCAGCCGAGCACGTAACAAGGGACGACCTGCATCTAGATAGAGAGTCTGTTGCTTGTCTTTTGTACACGCACCGGTGTGCTACATTTGCGCATGTTCGTGTCAAACAGACTCATGACCGGATACCTGCCTGTTGACTCCTCCTGCCTGTTGACCGCTGCAGGTGGCCGCTGGCGGGGCGCTAGGGTTCATGGTAGCGCTGGTCATCCAAGGGGCCCTGGGCTCGCTGGTGCACTGACACCCAGTCTGCAGCACAGCCTATGCATCTTCTTATGTGGTAACATGAGCCGCGTGATCACACAACGTAACAGCTCTCGCACATGCATTGCCTTGGAACTTCAATCTCATAATTGAATTTCAATCTCAGAGGTTGAACTTCAATTTTAGAGGTTGTTCTCTGCATCCTTCCGTGCTAGGCATTGCAGAGGCAGGGGTTATTTCGCCCACCTGGGTAGCGCCAGCAACGCACCTTTGGGTTGTTTCGAAAAAGTTTGGTTGTTACGAAACTCGCAATCACGAAATATACAGAGCTTGTGACACAAAAACCGCTCTTTAACCCAGTATGGTTCACGTTTTCTGTGTCGCTGGAGGTGATGGGAACATTGACGATAGATTCAGTACATGTCATACAACAAAAAAGAAGTTTGCCAGTTCTGGGACAACTCGTGTGTGTGTGATCTTAGAACGATATTTGGAGCCGCCCGTCTCAAACCACCTCGAGTTTTGTTGAGGAATTGTTGTGCGTCAGTAAAAGCATTTTGGCGTTTCTGTATCTGAATTCCCACCCCAACCGTACCAACCCACCAACCTGTCAAATGATTCCCCCTGTCAAACAAAAGGTAACAGCAGATGTGCCTGGCTACGTTGAGATTCAGAAAGCGCTTCTGCAACAACAGCGGCCTGATTCCGGGTTACATTCAAATGAGCCACTCTCTTGAGCTCGAGTCACGGCACACCCAACAACAAAGCACTCTCAACTACGAGCAATCAACAAGCATGCCTGATTGTAATCAGTGCTAAGAGCAGTCAGCTAATCATCGGAAACAATAACAACCAAAACAAGCGTGGTAACAACTTGTCAACTGTTCTCAATAAAACTTGGTCGACTCCCACGCAAACGATCGACTCCGCTGCAACAGGTCCACGTTATAACGTCAGCAACCCATGTACAGTGACGGCTGCAACAATACGTAAAGCATAAAACGACAAGGTGGGAGTCACAAGAAACCCCAGTCCTCGACCCGGTAAACCGAAACAGTTGGATAGCCCAGGTCTGTAAGTCAGCATCTCCAATTTATACAAACATGTTCCTTATTTGTATGTGTGCTTGCATTCAGCCCTTTGCATAAATTAGCTTGAGTGTACGACGTTCACCTATTCATTGGCAGGGCTCCAGGCGTGCAATCGGTTGCAGGCATGATGTGGCATGGTGTTCACAGCACACTGTCACGCGTGCATGCTCGTATCCTAAGTCCGGTTCAAACCCTTAGCCTGGCTGCCATGGCTGTGAGGGTCAAGGGTGCGGTGGTAGGTAGGGTCTCTAGCCAGGCCTGGAGGGCGCTGTTGGCCGCTTCTGGCGTGTCGTCATGCGGACAGTGCCCTGCAAACACAACACGAGGCACAGGGATTGAAGGACTTGTGTGGCAAGACAACAAAGGGAGGTGCAGGCTGCAAGGCTCTCATGTGCCGGAATGAGCAACAAGTAGCCAGAGGGGCATCACAAGATGGATTGCACTTGCGAGTGAAACCATATGATGGACGTAAGAATTAGCAATATGCGAACGTGCTGTGCAAGGTGCTTGCTAGGTGCTTGGCATACTGTACGTACTATTCCAAACTCGTGTGTGTGCTTGACTAGCTTGCGTACGCCGCCGATGCTAGATTGCCTCTGAAAATTATTATCCAGAGCGGAACACAAAATGGAAATACACTTGAGAATGGAAGCATGTGTTGGAAGTTGATACAGGTCTGGACAAGCAGAGGCGGCTGTGAGCATGCATGGCCAGTGGTCACGCACCGGCGCCGGGCAGCGGAACCATCTGTGCCGCCGGGTACAGGGCGCGCACCGCCTCAGCCTGCGGCAGGCAGATACATGCCGACATAATCATAGTAAGACTGAAAAATGTGATAAGAGTGAGCAACAGTCGTCGTCAGCCACAAGCAACCACAGCCAGACCTGTTTGCGTGTAGCTGTTTGTGTGACAATCTGATGTGGCAAAAGCGGATAGCACGAGTCCAGCATAGTAATTTTTATCAACTATTAACTGCTCTATCCAGCGTAAGGTGTCCTGGTAGGCGTGGGTTTGCTTCCAGTTACTAGGCATGCCATTTCTCTAGGCTGTGTTTCGCTGTGCAATTAAATGTGGACTACCAGAATACCGGAGTGTCATGTCGCCTTAGCTGAGGTTGGGCCTGTGATCCATTTCCATGCCTGCCCGTTTTGAGCAATCTTCACACAGTTAACCTCAACCTCCCTTCATTTCCGTGCACCCAACTCACGCATCTTGCACTTTCACTCTTTCACCTCTTACTCATACACATCACTCACCCGGGCTGGAGTGATCCAAGGATCCCTCATGCCCCACAGCAACAGCAACGGACTCTGCATTCAGGTGCAACAGACGACCAACCCACGCAACTGTAAACAACCATCGTCAGTACAAAACAGACTTTTGCCAGTTCTTGGACGATTCCTGGGACTGACTGGTTGGTTCGGTTTCACTTGCCGCTCCTTTGTATTCACTTCCGATCAACCACGCATGGAAACGCACAAGCCCATGAAAGTCGTATGAAAAGCGATGAAAAGCAAACCGGCCAAACGGCATCATGTGGCACCAGAGGCGCAATCGGAAAATTTAATAGGAATGATACTATCATGAAACTACAGCTTACAGCAGCGCCTGGCATGACATAGGCGTAGACAGTTCCTAATGTGCAACTGTAAACAGCCTTTCCCTGTGCACAGGCACAGCCGTGCCTCCATCCTCAGCCTTACCTGCAGCTTGTTGAGCAGTATGTTAACTGTGAGGGGTGGTTTCAAACCGTGGTTGAGCCTGTAGAATACCTCGCACGCCTGGGGGTCCAGGGCAGGGCTCACGATGCTGTTCACTAGGTCTGCAGCCAAGCCATCACTGTCACACATGACTGCTACATTGCATGACTTGTAGTTAAGCAAGGTTTTGCAGCTGGTGTTGCCCCAGACGCCCTCCCTCCCTCATTCAGCAAAGCATGAGCACGATGCGCCCAGGATCACCGCATACGCATACGGATACGCATACGTATACGCATATGCATCCACCTTGGTCGTCTCCAGTATTCCGCGTTTCAGAAACTGCCAGACGGTTTTGACTGTTTCGGGCCAGTTTTATACATGAACTTTAAATGAAAGTGGCACAAATTGCCTGTAACCTGGATGCGCTGTAGCAAGTGACAAGTGTCTAGCAAGCAAACTGATCAAAAGTGCAGAAACCACCACGTGGCAGTTGTCGGTTTTTAGCCCGTCCGGGAGACGGGAGACGGCGTATATGCATACGTAACGTATACGCATACGTATATGGACCAAAAAGTGAAGTATGCGGTGATCCTGGCTGCGCCCAAGGAGCACAAGCGATGTTGAGGGCAAGTGTCAACCAAAGTGTCCTGATTTGGCACTGGTGTCGTGGTACCACATGCGACCGACTGGTTCATGGTCCTCCCACGTTGTTGGCCCGGGTCACGCATGACAGCGCCTTCCCACATGGAGCACATTTTTTGCATGTGAGAGTGAGATCAGCATGGAGCACAGGCATGCAAACACGGAGGATGTGGAGGCAGTGTGTCCTTGGATTTGCCATCGGGTGAATCATTGGCATGCGGTAGACTCGCACGGCCGGCACTCACCGTCATCGACCTGTTGCCTGTTGACGTACACAAGCTGGAGCACCTGGGAGCACAATCATACAGTGCTCAACAAGATCAGTCATCATCAACATTATCATTACATGGCTTAGCATGGTTCAACCCACGGTACTGCAGCTAGACACAATATCTCTTCAAGAATTACGCGCCTGACAATCGTTAAGCCAAGAAAGCTCACTGAGATCAGTGCCTACAACCATGTACTGGGAATGCAATTGTGCACTGGAGCAGGCCGCAGGGTGCATGGTTCTGGAATCTGCCAGGAAATCAGCTGACTACGTGGCTGGTAGGCTGGAGGCAAGCCTCAACAGCAAAGACTAGAACCAGTCCAGCAACATGGCACTAGCAAGGGCCAGAGCGGCACCACGAGTGGAAGAGGTGTCAGCAAGGCCAGTCAAGGTCGAAGGGGACGACCTGATCCGGCCATGGACGCAGGCCATTACCTCTTTGATTCGCTCGGGCTGCTTAGCGCGGTTGAAGGCAAAGTACAGCACCACCCGCTTGATGAGCCTGTGGGACGCGGCACAGGCACAGACAATGTCAAGGCACACATCAGCCAGGAACAGCAACACAGGCGGCAGCTTCTTTCAAAACTGTTTGCCCACCCAGCAGCCTGTCTTTGCTCTAGTCTAAGTCCATGCGTCCAGTTATCAGTCTCAACGTATGAACTGCACAGAGAATGGCAAACTGTGGATGCCCAGACGAGGCAGTGCCGCTCCCACATGACATTGTTGCAAGCAAGCAGTGTTCTGCCTGCCTGATGATTGTGGGGTTGGTTTAAAATTGCCCATTTGCCATCTGCCTGTACACCCTCAAACATTTGGAAACTGCATGCAGACCTGCTCTGGATTTCCACCCACCCGGTGACGGCAATCCTGATCCGTTCGGCGGCGCCCATGGGCGCGTCCGGGTCCACCAGGGGCTGGGCAGGGTCGCTGATGGGCCCCGCACCGTTAAGCAGCGCAACACCCCTGGCAGCGCAGGGGGACAACGCATCAAAGGCTGTTGCAGACAAAACTGCACATGTGCCATATGTGTGCATTCGATGGTTGGCTGCAGGCAGTGATCCATCCAGGAGTGTGATGCCAGATGAAAGACGCGAGTATCCTGTCTATCCTGTCTATCCTGTCTATCCTGTCTATTCTGGCTATTCTGTCGCAGGCAGAACTGGGGGGAGCAATATCGACAATTGCACCATCATTGAAGGGTCAGCCAGAAGGTGCAGACATCAGCTCCAGCAGCCACCTGTTTACGAACAACACGCAGAAACAACAAGGGCAGGACTGTGCATCCGACCGGCATGCACAATCACATGCACCTCTTTCTCTGCATCATACCTCGGCACGCACTGTCTTTGCGGAGTACTTACCCCTCTGTTAGCTCTGCTTGGCAGTCATCTGTTTTGGCAATGCGGAACATCTTTCTCTGAATGTAACCAGCATCAGAACACCACCTTCCCTGTCCCGCCCACCTTATGAGATCAGGCCTGAACGCCGCGGTGGCCAGCGAGGCATAGCCCCCAAGACTGTTGCCCGCTAGCGCCACCGGTCGACCAACAACCTGCATAGAGCGGGAGCATTGGATACATTGATACAGAGGGAAGGCCGGGAAGCCGAGTCGTCTCCCAAGGCCCGGGATGGGTGCCTGGACTGGTGAGCACGCGGCAGTGACGAGTGCACGGGTGTGTGAACGCGCATGGAGGGCGTCGCGCTGCCTGGCACGGGTCAGCAGTTGCCTGGTACCACATGGCAACTTGCCACAAGGACTGCCATTGGTACGGACGGCAGGGTCCAATAGGACGACTTGCACAGCATGTGCCAGGTCACACACACCAGCTTTGAGACCACTATTTGCTGAAGCTGCTATAGCTGGGTTAATCTCCCAGATGGGTGATGTAATGCGTCAGTTTTGTTACCAGTGGCTTTGAATGTCACCCAGGCTGACCTGCTCCACGAAATCGCTGATCTGTGCGATCCACTGGTTGCCGTTGGTGTAGTCCACCAGGGCCTGTGCAGCAATGACACGCACAGGTTGATTGGCCACAAGTAACGTACACCAGACACCAGGGCTGGTCCTTGCCACTTTGTGCCACCATCCTCAGAGCTCTCTTCTTGGCATGGCATGGCAAGTTGACCGTCTGCTTGATTGATGATTTACACCGGTTCCAGTTTCCAGTCCCGTGCAACGTGCACCAGGAAAGAAAATGCACCTGACTTGGAAATGCATCAAGGCAGCAGCTGGGCTTGCATATCGTGCAACGGAATTCAAGCCGCGCTTACAAAGTGCAGGGCCATGCGGTGTGTGCATACCCCACCTTTTCAGACCATCCGAAGCCCAACAGACAGACTGCATACCTGCAACAGTAACAAGGCGCACATTTCGTTGGCTGACGAGGGCAGAAGCAAATGATGTAAGATGAAATGGCTTGGCAAAAAGATCGGTTCCTTGGTACACAAGACTTTGACGATTTTTTGTCCCTGGCTTTGGCGTTTCCTGCCATTTATTTATAAGCACATGGTTGGGGCACAGTAACAGGGTGGTTCTCAGATACTTCAACCCTTACCTTCAATACTAACCCTGACCTTAAACAATGCCTGTGTATGACTAGGCTTGCAGGATGTTTGCCTCTGGCCCTGGTCTGCTGCCCGGTGCCAGCGCTGTGCATGACTCACACTCTGTGAGTCCTGGCCAGGGCGGGTATGTTGTAGCGCCAGTGGTAGGCGGAGGCGCCGTACCCATGCACCAGCACCAGCGGGGGCGCGTCCTGCGCATGGGGCAGCAGCCACGCTTGTTGTACCCTCAAATGATGAGTTTGATAGCAAGCAATCAGAGTGACAGTGTCAGTGCCAAGTGAGCCGTACACACACACACATAGCGCCGTCCTGCATAGGGCTACATGCACCCTTAGTATCAATGATGATGGGCTGAATGGAAAAGTACTACTAACAAAGCCGTGCGCACTTTGCTGGAACGTGTAGTATTAAGGCAGATCAGTCGAGCACAATCACAGTGCTGGCGATCTCAGGGCAGGTCACACAAACCATCTGTTGGAAAACTCGCACATCACTGTAGATGCTCTGTTGTAGATGCTCTGTTTCAGAGGCCTGTGAAACAGAGCTCGTCTATAGGCAGTGGCATGACGTCGCTTCAATTGCAGTCTTGTTATCCTTTGGGAACCAGCTCTACTGTAACCAAATTGTCATGAGCCCCTACCTCTCTGACTGCTGCAGATACAAACACTGGCGGTTGTTGTTGTTTTTGTGTACATGGCCTTCGATCCGGGGAGGACTGCTCAGGGGGGGCGAGGGGAAGGGGAGATTGCCGGTAACCTACTGGCCACCACTGCACCCTTGTCAACAACAGCTAAGTCAACAACGGCTGGCAGTGGCCACCTTGTTCACTGGAGGGTGTGTGATCTGGTAACCCCAGGCACCAACCAACCGACCGACCAACCAACCAACCAACCAAGGGCCAACACACATCGCTGGAAGCATATCCTAAGGACGGGACCAGTACCAGGTGCTTGATGTCTGCCAGAATAGGTTGCAGGCCTGTGCATGCGCGCCATGCAAGCCTGTGCATGCGCGCCATGCAAGCCTGTGCATGCATGCGTCAGCCGCCGCCCACCTCGGGCCCTGCTGCCACCCAGTGCACGCGGTGCCCGCGCCAGGTCCAGAAGTTCCAGCCTGCAGGCAAGGGGCGTTAAAACGCGAAAAGTGATAATGTGTCGCGTGACCGGAAACCAAGAGCATGTGACATGCACGAGGCGACACATACAATTGAAGCCAACAACAACTAATATATTATTGGTGCCAGCAGAAGCTACAGCTTGTCAAACCAAGGTAAGATTGACTCAGCCGTGACGATTGTGCCACTGCAGCATGGCCTGCTTTTCACCATCCTGCTAACACCCACCATCCTGTTCGTACTTGATGCGCTCCAGGCCCCTAGGATCAAGCTCGTACTGCAGCTCCTACAGGCAGCAGTGCAGGGTCATCGGCCGGATAAGCACGGCTCTGGCAACGTGGCTACGTTCTTGATTATGTTGAAGCAGTATCAGCATATCGTCCTGTTCAATGTTAAAACATAACTGTAGTACGTCTCTCTCTCCAGTACGTCGCTCTCTCCTGATACAGCTGATATTGATAGCTGTAGGCCATGATATGCTGTCCTGGGGTTGATGTAAGTTTGATTGGGGTTGATGTAAGTAAGAGAGATGTACATAACCAGTTAAGGCTAGAAGGGTAAACCTTCGCAGACCTTCCCCACACTGGTTATAAAGCATGATAAATAAGCATGGCTCTAGCGCCATGGCATGCAGGCCGACAGCAAGGGTCTTTGTTATCTATATTGAGCAATATTTTTGGTGGTTTACTTGCGCAGGGTTCCCCATGACAGCTATCTGCATGAGCACCGATGCAGCGATGTAGCACACAGGCATTGAAACAAAGCCTTGGTCTGGATCCCATTTGTTTTATCGAAGTTGTTTGTTATCCGCAAGGTTTTCCACAGCCAAATCCATGTGGTACCTAGCAATTCTGACCAGCTGAAACAAAACTTCAATCAGTGTGGCACCTACATGCATTTGCGCTTCGTATGTATCCAATTTGCAACGATGTGCTGTAATGTAAATCAGCTCAGTGGGCTGACCAAACAGGAAACCAACGTTGTCTTGGTGTGCTGACGCCAGCGGCGAATGCCTGGGCTCAGCCTTTCCTTTGTTCTGCCAAGTTTGGCCAGGAAACAGGTCGTTCAGAAGACCGTTAACATTGCATGAGCTTGACATTGTGGGGGCACCATACGAATGAAGGTGGTGATGTAGACAATCGCTGAGAGCCTAAACCGTTTGGTCTGCAGCACCGCAAGCTGGCAATTTGCAGCGAGCGAAAAGCCGCGTAATGATGGGAAAAAGCTGTTTTGCACTGTGCTTTTTGCATTGTTATGAAGCCACGCTAGTAAAAATCCCTTTGTTGATCCTTTACAGTCAACACACGTACATTCCATGAACCTGCTAGTGTTCGTAAAGGCTGCCAAGTGATGACCGCGCCACAGGCATGATGACTAGTGGTAGTTGAGGCAGTCCTGAAGAGTTGATTTTTAGCGCGATGCTATGCGATTGTTCCCAAGTGGCTTTGTGCGTTTTCGCCCCTGTGCCTGCTGCAATTTGCTGGGCTGGGCGATTGATGTCAGGCCACGAGGCAGCCTCAACTGATAGTTACAACAGATGGACAAGCTGTGAACCTGCGACATGGTCACTTTGGCAGGTGCCTCTTGTAGGTATACCTGCTGTGGGTATGAAAGGGTCATGCAGCAGCTCCACTGGAAATGATTGCAGTGCAGCCAGCATAAGGCCGGGGTGACAGGTCGGGTTGAAGCCAGCAGGCCAACAGGCACTGCTCTGCACTTGTGTGCACTGCTGAAACACGCCGTGACTCTTGTGCATATGCTTGGAACAGGCCCCAGTGTGTACGCTCTGCCATCCCATCTTCGCCTGACCGTCTTAGACTAGCATACATTCACCTTCATACCTGGACTACTTTTCCTGGCGCTGTGAACTGCAAGGCCTTGAGCCTGGAGGTCGAAAGCCACACGCACATCTTTTTCTGGTCCTGTGGCTGAAACAAACCGCGCTCACCTTACTCGGCACGATTGAAGTGCTCACAGCTGCCGCCTCCGCACACACTGTGCGTCTTGCAGTAGGACAATGCATTACTGAGCCAACTGAACAGGGCAGGCGTCGCCGATGCGTGCGCCCATGGCCAGATATTCTGAGCGCAGTTGAGCTATGTTTGTTCGCGGTGATTGAGTTGCACATGCGCATGTTGAATGCGAGTTCGTGCATGAGCGACGCCGTGGACATCGCGGACAATGAAATATCGTGTGCAAGGTCTGGTGATGAGACAACTCCACGTCATCATTGCACAGTCCCGTTTGCAAGGTCTTTTCCCACAGAGTTACGAAAATGCAATCGCAAACAATCCGGCACTAGAACTTGCAGCGCACAAGCAATATTCAGCGTGAAGCTCCGACAAAGCTTCCCACAAAGGTTATCACGAAGTTTCTTATGCACGTACAAGCTGCAAAGGCTTGCTGTGAAGGATACATCATGTCATTGTTTTGACCATCCTGCCGTCATGCAAACATTGAGAATTGCAACAGTGTCACTAATCTGAGCATCCCAAAAACATGTCGGCAGTTGCCCTAAAATGCTATCTATTTCTGTCTTAACACATGCATTTGAAAGGAAGTCATGATTGACATGTGAGGTGCAGTAATGAAGCAGAAAGTGCTGCAATAGCTCCAAAACGTTGGGCTTGCTGTGTCGCCACAGACTTGATGAATCCATTGCTACATGCCAGTGGCTGCCATCCCAGTAGCCACTAAGCCGCACACTGCTTAGGCCAGGAAATGCCCATAATAGCTTGCAGCAGTCCTGCCTTCCCGCTTGGTGACATCTGTGGCATTGAGGTGGTGCGGATGGGCTTTGGGCCCCGGCTTGATGTTGTGCCACCCAATCTGCACAGCAAGCCACAAATCGTAATTCGACTTCAGAAACCACGTGTTTGAGTGTCGGCAGTTGGACAGAGTGTAAAAAAGACGTGGTGCAGTCCTGGCATCATCACCCAATTCATGCCCAAAACCTGCTGCTGGATGGCCCTGCATGCGCCTGGCCCAGCACTCACCGCCTGGCTATCAGTCATAGGCGTTCTGCATGCATGCTGCCTCTCGTACTCGAGCCTTACATGACGCAGCCAGTCAGTGCGGTACTGTTCATAGCCTGCAACAAGCGCATTAACAAGTGATAACAAATGACGAGATCAAAAAGGATTCTTGGCAGGAGCCAACCTTGATGAGCTGTGTGAAAGCGCGGAGCACGTAGTGAGTGAGTGTATTTTTTACATCTGTATAGTGTGCTTCTGGTTGTTGTCGTGCTCATGAGGGGCATGTCAGTCGATCTCCTACGCTACGTGGTCGCGCTAGCAATGATGGCTACAACATGTCTCTTCACCGTGTCTCATACTCCTACAGCGCTGGCTTGCACAATAACGCTCACTTGTGTATGTCTGGGGCAGTTTGGGCGCTGCGCTGAAGTCCAACAGGCCGGACATTGCCCGGATGAATTCATCACGTGGCATGACTGCACTCCGGTCAAAATCTGTGTATGTGAACCATGCGTCCAACTGCAAGCAAAATCACGAGGACGATTTTGGCTTGTTATTGATGGCATGGTGGGATGGTCATGATGCAGCGCAACAGCCTCATGGAGATAGTGATACCACTGTCCAGGTCAGAAAGCAGTTAACATCCAGCTTAGTACATGCATTGAGTGAGACAAAGTTGAGATGCATGACCCGCCTGAATGCATGCACGGTAGCCGTGGGGGCTGCGAGCAGGTGCATGCAGGTTTAAGAAGAACGTGCACGTGCATGTGTGGAGGGACGTACCTCGTGTTTCCGTGGTTGACGGCCAAGCAGCTCACGAAGCATGTCCCCAAGGGATGCCCGCAGGATGTGGCTGTCACCGTCTACTTCAAGAATTGCAGCTGTGGGGCTGTTTCCGAGCAGGTACTTCTCAAAGCATTCCCTGTACTTGTCCTCGTCGATAGTGTGGAAGACATAGTCATGGTGCACAGCGTTCCCATCTCGTACAGGGTTGCTTCTGCCCAGTGTTGTCAAACCGAAAAAGGCCATGGGATTGTTGCAGCTGACGCCGTCGATGTCAAACGCTCGTAGGCAGGCTGTTGCGCAAGAGAGAAGCGCTGCAAAACCAGGGGCGCGTTCGGATGCAAGTACGACAAAGTGCAACCGCAAAGTACACTTTTGTACGAACTTGACTGTGCCAGCGAGTGGAATTTGATTGTTGGTTGTGGGTTGGGGTGTGAAGCTTGATTGTTGGGCAGGTCGTGGCCCCGTTCACATTTGCAAGGTGCATGGCAAGGGGATGGTCTGAGCTTGCGTTCAACACGAGCAATGCATGCTTCCCATGCTTCCTGGTAATCATGTTGCACGGCACAGTCAGATGCAAAAACAGAATAAGATGGTGTGCCCACACCTGGGATTGCACAGGGGCTGTGACAGCAGGCGAGGTGTGTTGCTCGTCCTTAATGCCGCCCTTTCATCAAGGCATCAAGCGTGGTAGGGGCATGAATGACACTTGTCTTGCACCGAGTGCCTGGGCCAGCACGCCGCATGCAGGTGCCACACCTGCCTCATGGCAAGCAATGGAGGTTTGTACTGCATAAGCATACACAGAGGTTTACATGCTATTGATTGGCAGCATACAATGAGTCAAGGGCAAAGGTTGTATATTACATGAGCGTTATGATATGATCTTGCCATGCTGCGACCCTTGGCTCCAATCAAGTTCATGTCTCTTACTTTTTGTAAATATTTCGTATTCACCACAAGTCAACATGGGCATTGAAGGCCCAGAACGTGCATTGTACTCGTAATGCCGCAGTTCCCGGTCTGATGCTGCAGCACGGAAAGGCTGTTCAAGTCAGCCCGTTGCGTGGCAAGGAAAATGGACAACAAGATGCTCGACTGGCTTCAAAACTGCAAAATCCGCAAACACGCCCGTGGCCAAAGCACCTGTCACTGTCACTTGCCCGTGCCAGAGTCTGTCACAAGGCGGTGTGCATTAGCTGTTCCTTTGGTGTTCTAACATCTAAGCTTTGCCAGGGCATCAGAACAAGGACACAAGCCCTTGCCCATGCCTCCTGGTCGTAACTAACGGCAACACAACCTGCCCTTCTTGCTCTTCATATGGCATCTGCTGCTTCCGGCGCTTCTCCTGCCTTTGGCCCAGAAAGGATCTGGCGCAGCCTACCGCCAATCAGATCACACTGGGAATTACAAAGGCCCTGAACTTGCACTGTAGTCGCGGTTTCTGCCGCTGTCCCTTCTACAGTATGGCACCCTCCGACTCTCTCGCTGCTGTGGTGGCTGCTGAGCGTGCTGGCATCTGTCAGCACGGTAAGGCGCAAATTGATCTCCCGCCCCTTTTGCTGCTCCTGGCCGTGCCTGCCTCGCCCTACGCAGTAGACGAAATCGCGTGGAGAGCACCACCGGGTTGACCCCACTTCTGTTGTCTCAGTCGGATAAAAAACAATCCAGTTGGCTTTTATGCGACGCGGGATCACTTGTGTGGAACGTGGTAGAGGTTGCTCTCCTGCCATGTCAGGTACCTCGGCCTCGCTCTCCAACCGCCTATGTACTTGCCGCTGCTGCTGGTGGCGTCTCTGGCTGCGGTTTCTTGAGGCAGCTGCCCTTGTTGTCTGTGCCCTTGTTGCCGGTGAACACGCCCTCGCTGCAGCAGGCCAGCCCCAGCGTGAAGGACTCACAGCGCAGCAGCTCAACCTGAAGTCGGACAGCACACCTGGCGCTGTTTGAGGTGTGATGTAAGTCTTTGACACACGAGCTCATGAATTTGAAAGCAAAGCCAGCGCAACACAGTACAAGGCAGGAATCACCCCTTGATAGTAAGATAGGCATTAGACAGGGAATGAAGTGCAGCCAGGGATACTAAGAGCCCACAAACGCACATCTAGAGCTTAGTCATTGAAAGTCCCTTGCATTTTTAGAAAACGTGCTGAATGGTTTCCATATCACGCACATGCTGGTGATGAGATACTCAGGAAATGTGACACAGTAAGTGACAATTAGCCGCAGCCGTCCTCCTCAGGCTACCACAGTAATACAAACTCAAACCCCTGGAGGCGCATTTGACCAGCCTTTCTACCACAGTATACCGCCAGGGCCTGGTTTGTTCGTTCTACCAGCCCTTGTGCATTAGGTATAAAGGTTAGACTACTACACTCGGCTGCAACGCACCTCATAGAAGAGCTTGGAGTTGGGTGGTACTGTTGCGCCGGGCAAGGGCACAGTCTTGTCCTGGAAAGACCAAGGGCAAGGCACAGCACATTGATGGGTGATCGGTACGAAAATCCTGTCCCTTGCTCCCTGGTGCCTTCATGCTGCCCTGCCTGTCCTCTGTCTGTGCCGCCTTGTCCCCGTGCGCTGTGTCCTGGCGTTGTCCTGTTGAAGGCTGTGCTTTGCTTCCCGCCCTTCCTTGACCACTCTAACCAGCGTCCGCTTGCCTTCCGTTCCCTCCCTGTGCCTGTTCCAGCTTGTAACGTTGACTCTGCAGCGTAAACACAGGAGCGACCCTGCACCTTGTGTCTCTTGGGTGTGGGTTACCCAGCCCCTGCCCCTGCCTGCCCACCCACCCCGTATCCCAGTGAGGGGGGCAGCACTGCCAGCCGCACACTGCCGCTGACCATGCCCTCCACCAGCAGACTCATGCCCTCAGGAACAACTGCGCCGGCAACCAACAAACAAATAAGCACATGCACACACTCTCCATCTCTCTGCAAGAGCCACGCAGGAGGCACGCGCTCACTCTTTGGGGCATCATGCTCGTGCTTTGACACCAAAAGCCACCGAACATACTGGGTGCAAGCGACAGCGCACATGATACAACACACGGCGAGTGCGTAGGCAATGCACGTGCCTTGGCGCAGCTGCTTGCGGGGAATGCAAAGGCAACGTGCAAAGTTGGAACACCGAACGTGGTTTGCCCAAGGTCTCTGAGGGCTGGTTAGTGAGACTCGCAATGGTGCATGCCATGCATTCATGTGCGTCCTGGCCCCCTACTCACACTTGTTGGAGGTGCCGACCTGGAAGGCCAGGGGGGAGTTGAGCTTGCGAGTGTCCAGGAACACCTGCAGGCATTGAAGGTTCTTCAGCGCTAAGAAGTGCTCTCTGACAGCCGCGACAGGCCGAGCAGGTGGGTCAGCAGGCGCTCCAGTGCCCAGCAAGCCGCACCAAAGACTGCAGTTGCCAAGAGTCACGTGCCTTCTGTTGTTTTGGCAAAGATGCCGGCGCTAGCAGCCATGCGAGGACCCAATGCCGTGCAAGGACTCCTGCCTCTGGATAACAGTCGGCTGAGCGGCAACGCCCAGAAAGATCACTCTCAATTCTATGGCTTGGGGCCATGCTTTGGGAACCTGTCCTAGTGCTGCCCACCTTGTGCTATACACTAGCCTGCCCCAAAAACTAGGGTCCCTCTCCAACCTCAGGCCCACACAACCACAACTTTATTTCATGGCTTATCCATGCTATCAAGTGGACGTCCTGTCTGAAGTGCTGTACTCATGGCCTTGGCATGGGCTTGTCCTGCAATCCCCCTTGAGCCGTCCCACCTGTCCTCCCTCCAGGGTGCCTACAACATCCACAAGCACTAGGTCACCGGATCTGCACTCGCAGCATCAGAACACACAGTTCTGAGCAAGCTTGTGGCTTGGCTGTTAAGAACCACAGAACCACATTTGTGATACCCTGCTTGCTTTCTGTGAATCCTTGCAAGATTCGTCGTTGATTGGCTTCTTTGGCAGAGAGAGATTTTGCGTAGAGAGAAGAGCGATTTCTGGCCGACTTACTTGGTCACATTGCCGCTGCCCTTGGACACCTCAGCATACTTGATTCCTGCACAACAGGTGATGTGGGCGCCAGAGCTGTACAGCATGCGATATGACACGGGGGCAAGTGCAATCAAATCAGAGACGACTGTCACAGTATCAGGTTCGTTTATGCGAAGTGGTTCAGGTGCTCTTGTTTGGGCTCCTGTTCCGTGTAACGTCCTGCCTTGCCTGGCAACAGCCAGTCACGCTGTGTGTGGATGTGACATCTCTCAATGCTGATGTTGGTGACGTCAGAGTGAGAATACCGATCGTGACCTGTCAAGCCTGTGGCTGTATACCGACACCAGCACCTGCTGTTCGTCCTCCTCGCCCCAGAGGAGATGTCATGGGTGTTGGTGAGGGGCAATAACCCATGCATGGAAATTCATCCGTGCAAACTTTTCCGTGTGAGCACAACGACGGTCTCTTTTGTGAAGCATGTGTGAGATGACGAGCTAGCACAATGGGCAGCGGATCACACATAGCTCTACTGCCCACGTGCAATTTTATACCAAGGTACACAAGGTCTACGCCTGGACCCGGGATCTCTCACACCACACGTGTCAATGGGTCGTAGACTGCACACACCTGAGCTAGTGACATAGACGTCCCTCTCTCCTGGTCCAGCCTTGTCTACATCTATCACTGTCAAAGGCTTGGCTGTCGCAGGAAGGCATTGGAGTGCTGGTAGGGTGAGGAGGAGGGCAGCCTGATGGAGCACCGATCTCCGGCTGGCTTGGTCTGGCTGGGCTGGCACATTGGCATTGGGGGTTACAGATGGAGGGATCCGCCCGGTGGCAAGCGCATTTGTGCGCATCTTCGGTTTTGCTTGTGTGGTGCGGTTGAACATGGCATTGCCTTGCGCTTTGCAGGTTGTATTCATTGTCAGAGGCAGTGTATGATGGGAGAATGGAATGGGCCACAAGCACCTGAACTTGTACTGTTGCACATGACTCGTAGATTTCTGCCAAAAATGACCCAGGCAGATTTAGTCGTTGCCCAGTTCGTTTAGCAAAGTCAGGCAAGGTCCCCATTCAACGCCCCAAGGACGCACCACACGCAAGATAACGTGCGCTCCTCCATCAATCACTGATCTACGCAGTCACTCCACTCGAGGCGAAACCCTTGAGCAACTGGGGTCGCCCATCGAGCACCAAACAACATGGCATTCATCAATAAACTGTTCGGGAACAAGCCGGATGTCAAAGGTGCGCATGCGCTTGACAGTTGCCTCTTGGCGCTTGGGGCAACTAGCGAGAAGTTGGCCATGCCAGGCTTGGCCGGCACGGCTTCATCTTCATCGTTGCTTCCCTTGCTCTACCCACGCAGAACAAGTGCGGACAGCTAAGCGGGAAATCACGAGGGGCACGCGAGGTGCGTATCATATTCCGTTTCATTGGGCTGGCCAACGCCATGGAGTTGGCTCTGGTGCTTCACCTTTACCATGCTGACCATACTAAAGTACACTCAAGCTGTTAGTAAAGTTAGACTTCTGACCGTCACCATGCTTGCCACACTAGCCTTGGGTTTATGCCTTCAAACGCACTCTTGACGTGTTCTGCTAGTGTGTGCTACCACTCCAGGCCCCACATGGTCTCATGCGGGCAATTCATGGTGGCCTCAGGGTGGTGGCCAAATCCAACATAACACATTCTCACTGCCCATTTACTCTGCTTGCCATCACAGACATGGATCGAGAAGTAATGGAGTTGAGGCGGCAAGAACAAACCCTCATCAAGGAAATCAAAGCAGCGGCCAAGACAGGCAATCAAGCCTCAATGAAGATACTAGCGAAGTCTCTTGTCAGGTTACGAGGACAGGTGGGCATGCTGGGTCAGGTCAAGTAGTAGGTGCTCCATTCCTGTGGCATGGAAGGACATTGATCTGTTGCCAGGTGTTAGCCATGTATGAATGTGGCCTCAAGTGAAAATGCAACGGTGCATATGCTACGTGCATATGACATCAAAAGTGCCAGGTAGGTGCCCTGATCTAAGAAGTGCTGGGGATTGTGTTGTGTGGGCGCCTTGCTGGCGCATGTAGGTGCATGCTTTGAAACGTAAGAAAGGTGTATTGAGCTTGGAGTCTGGGGTTCACATGCAGAGAAAAGAATGAGCGAAGCACAGAGTGATATGGCCTAATTTGGGCGGTGAAGCGCGAGTACTGCTAATCCAACATGCCGAATTTGCTATGTTCCACTCGTTTGTGCAGATAAGCAAGATGCAAGGCAGCAAGGCACAATTGCAAGGCGTCAGCTCTCAAATCTCGGTGAGCTTGTGCAGAAGTGGTTATTGCACCTCAAAGCAGGCTATGCCAAGATAAGAAGCATTCATTGCGCTTGTTGTGCGCGCACGACACTAGCACACGCTACTGGAACCAACAGCTTGCTAGTGTGTGGACACAACACATGCGTCTATACTGATCCATGCATTACAAGGAGGCGGTGCACACCTCTCCAATCGCCTATGTACTCGCTGCTGCTGCAGTACTGACTCTGCATGTCAGCAACGTCCACGCAAATGACTTGATTGTATACCGCACATTAAGTTCTGCTGCCTTACTCAGTCTGCATGTCTCCAAGCACACTCACCCCGGGCAGGTTGTGCGTTTGACGAGGCAGTGCATGCGTCACTGTTTTGCTGTTCATGCGTTTATCGTTGAACACATTGTTTGCAGGAGGATAGCCTACTCTTTTCTTATAACGCTTTTCCCTTTTCAATACCGCTGTGCAGACGTCCGCTAGCACTGTGACTGTCGCCAAGGCCATGGGCTCTGCCACGAAGACCATGACGGCCATGAACACAACACTCAACCCACAGAAGATGCACCAGACAATGGCCGCCTTCCAAAAGGTGACCGGGGTTGTTGCAGCAGGACAGAGACTTGGCTCCTGCATGCTGCCCACTTTGTCCCGGCGTACAATGTTACTGAGAAGTGTTGTATAATGACGGGCTGGGCTTGATGACTGTGCTTGCCACAAACGCCTTTGGGCGTATGTGGAGGTATAATGACAGCAGGTGAAACGCAGCAGCAGCCTGCATGAGATGGTAACGCTCAGCTGAGAGTTGGAAACTTTACAGGAACAGAGAAAGCTGGGGTTTGGAAGCAACAGCTGTGCAGCCGCGTACGCACCGGAGCTGAGCACTGGGGGTTGTTGCTGGTTGCAGGAGAACGCGAAGATGGGCATGACCAGCGACATGATGGGCGATGCTGTCGATGATGCGCTGGATGATGAGGAAACAGAAGAAGAAACCGCTGGACTGGTGGATCAGGTGGGTCTGCGGTTCTCGGCGCCACCATGCTGGGATGGGCTCTTAGTTGAGCTCACTGACATTTTCGTTGGTCATCAGGGATGTCAGCATCATGTCCCTTGTAGGGTTGCTTCCATCTGTGCATGTCAGTCAGGCCTGCCTTGGAGCAAGCTTGCCTAGCCTTATGTGCTGTGACATCGTCGCTACTGTGGGCGCCTGCCTTGTCATATACACAACATGACATGGCCGCTGCAACTGATGACAAATCACACTGCTGAGAGCACAAGTCGTTGAGACGAAGCAATTCTGGCCCGCTGTCGGGGGAATCTAGTCAGTAGCTGGGTTTTGTTGGTTGGGGCTAGTAAGCAAACGCCCCGTGCTTCTTTGTTGCTTGCTTGAGTGATGATGTGAAGCGGAGTCTGCAAAGATGCACTTGCTTGACAAGGGGCTGGGAGGCTGAATTAGGATCTCCCGGCCTGAGGTCAGGCATTCCTACGCTTGCCCTTGCTGACCTGTCTTGCCTTGCTTTCTGATTGTCTGTTCAGGTGTTGGACGAAATAGGAGTGGACCTGAGCGCTGCAATGCACAGTGCCCCGCGCAAGCATGTGGCGGCCGCACAGAGCAGCAAGACGCAGGACGAGCAAGTGGCAGAGGATATGGATGGTCTAGAGGCCAGGCTAGCGAATCTGAGGGGGGCAGAGTAGCCTGACACGTGCTAGTTAACGTCGGAGTCCTTGGCTGTCGATATCAACGCTGTTGAAGCAACCGGCAACTAACACACATGTTTTCAGGCCCCTTTCCTGGGTCTAACGAGGTATGCGGTCAGGATAGCACCTCGAGGAGTGACCACCACCACTACTATCCTGGTGTGTCGCAATCCCCTTCACATGTAGGTTGGACGGGTTAGAGTCCCTCCCCTCTTGTGAAGCAACCGCTCCACATTCACTCAACAGTCGCTTTGATTTCAGTTGAAGCAACTGCTTGGGCAGATTTACGGCAGCCAAACAAGAGCGTAGCACACATGGATTTGGTAGCACTGATAACACAATCAGATGTGTCTAGAGATGGTCGAACACCTGCAAGGTACCTTGACTGGGACCATCATCATTAGCAACAGTTAGCAAACTTTACTATGACAACTGACGCTGCACACAGCATTGTTGTTGGGCGTGCTCAGCTTTGTTCATGTTGCACAAGAAGGCCTAGTGACTTGATGTTTTACAATACGGCACGCTGCAAGTGGCTCAGCTTTGCTCGTGCTGCCATGTTCTGACACGATGTGTAGCCCTGATTTCCTCGGCTGCAAAACCGCAGTATCCAATGAACCTGATGCTGTCCTTTGTTGTCTCCACTGGGCATTGATGACACTGCCCAAACACCACGCTTTGCACACTTTCACCACCAAGAACTTAGTATGGACACACTCCTGAAGATACTGGTTCCACAGACAACTGACAGCCTCATCACGGTGCCACACAGAAACTGGACAAGTTGCTTGGACAAGACACAGTGACAGTGCCCTATTTCCGACCGATGTTTGCACATACTTGGGACATGTTCAGAGGTGTTACAAGGAGGGAGTGCACACCATGAAGCACATGGGTCAGCAAACGTGGTCAGCTTTGTGAATCTAGTGATCAGCCCAGATGTTCTGTGCAGTGCTGGTCGACTCTGAACCTGCCGTACACGACTGAAAGGCAGGAGGCAGCACTGAACTGCTATGCTATAACTGTGACCCTCGGCTGCTTGCTTAGTCTAAGGTCCATGCGCCATGCCACTCATGCAACACGTTCATCCTTATCAACCCACGTGGTTAAACGTCGCACAGCCGTCACACAGCCTCCTACCTGGACAGTGCCAAGCGATGCTCGGGTTTTAGGTTGGCCGCCGCTACCAAGAGGCCTACCTGGACAGTTCCACTCCCGTGGGGAGGCAGCCAAGCCATCTACACCCCGACTGAGACCTGCATTGCATAGCAAGCGAACTCCAACCGCAGCGCATCATTGGGCACTAGACACTGACCGCCTAATATAGGTCACACCTGAGAACCCATCTCCGAGTTAACTGCTAGCAGAACTTGTTGCTAGCAGGTTTGGACGGTGCCCTCCGTAATGTGCCGGTCAGTGTGATGGTTGACAGTGCCAAGCGAAGGTTTTAGGTTGGCTGCATTAGGTGGCCAGTGGCGATGCAATTGCTGGCATGACACCTTCTCCAGTTCAGGTGGCTGGGCAGACTGGTTGGTCGTTGTGCCGGTGTAACCCTGTGCAGCTGATGTGGAGTTGAACACTAAGGCTGCACTACCATGGCCTGCGTCTGTTACGCGTGACGAATTGTGCATGGACTTGGCACCTTTGGGACTCGCACTACACAAACATGCAGGGCATATTCCAGATCTCACGATTGGCAGTCGGGTTGGTGCGATTCAAGCGTCACCAGAACGCTGAGTTTGTGCGACTCAACATCATGCGCTTGGCAGGTGTCAGTTTCGCCAGCAATCAACTCAATTTTCTTACAGATTGATCCAGCTCCACAGCCCAGCAATCGCCAACCAACCTATGCAACAGCGCATGACATGCCTACTACCGCGGCGGTCTGCAGCACTTGCATAAACATCCCAATAAATCCAGGGCTGGTAACAAAAAAAGCAGCTGGAACACTTGGTGGCGACGTTTTCTCTTTATGTACGTTGTGCCACTGACCCAACCAAAGCATCCAATACCCATCTGCAACTCCACGCCAAGCAGCAGGACACGTGCCACATGGGCAGGCTGTCGAGCAGGGCTTAGACATCAGCACAAATTCCCTCTCTAATGTTGGCCTTGCAGAAATTACTCATCATCATTACTCAACTCCCCCAGACCACCTGCACTCCTAACCCAGCAACCAGAACATCAACTGCCACCGAGCTGCTGATACAAGCCAGCCTTAGTCAGACCTTGCATCTGCATGATACCTTCATCCCCATCGTTTGGGCCACCATTCCATACCAACGTACCATCCCTGTAAAATGTGTGCCACCATCAATCATGTAGAATAACTGCATCCCCAGGCTTCTAAGCCAAGCGTAGCAAAGCAGCACTGCTTAGCCCACCAGAAGCCCTTCAAGTGACCAGGCGCATCTTGCTGCTCTTGGTTTGCACAGCCACGATCCAATCGTATCTCTGTCAAAGTTGCCACTGAAACACTGACACATCTTGCAAACTGCAGGCCAGCTACCAAGAGCCATCTATCAACTCCATGGAAAAGCCACCATGCGAGGTGATCGGTTGATTCACGTGACGAAAGTGAATTGCGAAAAACAAAGGGAGCAATAGTTGTTCAGCAGATTAATAATCAGACAGCGTCCATCGAGGCTTCCGTGGTTCAATGCCTATGGCCACCCGCCACTATGGGAAGGCAGCCAAGCCCTCTACACCCCAACTGCCACCCGCATTGCATAGCAAGCGAATAGCCCGCACCTCAAGTTCAATGCCTATGGCTAGATAGCACGTCAAGCAAAACCGTGGCTTTCTTGGCTCGCCAAACTACACAGGCACTTTGCCAGAGCACCGCTGCCGCACATCTGTCTGACAGAGAAGTTCAACTGTGACTAGCTGTGCGGCAACAGTACAAGAGACCAATCAGCAGGGCAAGCCAATGAGGGCCATGCAGAAATGAATAATCACAACAACGTCAGCCGGTAACAGACTCAAAACAGAGCTAGGTATCTGTCAATGTGTGCTGCAAAGGCCAGAAAAGCGGTGGTAGGTAAGCGAGTGAAATGTGCAGTTAGTGTTGTTTTGTTGCTGCACACAACCGGCCCCGCAGGTAACATGCGAAACAACCAACGTCTTCGTACACACAACAGCAAGGAGTATTGTATACTAATACAGACATCTAATGACGACGCTCTGTATACAACAACTCCTCCCAGCCCTGCCTAGCCGTATTGGCTGAGTTTCAGCAGAGGCAGCCAGTCAAGCTACACCTAACAATTTGAAACACGTTTTGCAGGCATCCCCTGCTGACCCCGCCAGCGCTAATGATGCAATTCTGTGCCAAGGCCGTTGTTATGACACACTGCAAACAGCCGAAAGCACAAACAGCCAGCGACCCTAAAAGCCGCGTTAGGCCAACATCCAATGGCGACACAGATGCAATGAGCTTCCTAGTATTGGCATAAGGGCATAAGCCCCGAATACTTGTACATCAAAATCGGTGCATCTTATGCAGACTCTGTCCTTGCTGCTCTCATGCATAAAGCAATGCTTGCTGCGCTGGGGCGCACTGAAATATCAACACAGATTGGCTCGTGAGCCAGCACATAACCAAGATGTTCGGGCATTCACATGCAAACGAGATCGTTTGTACCCTTTGCAAGTACCACAAGTCGTGCTCAATACGAACTGTTTCTTGGTAGATAGTCCATATACTCATCACCCACCCTTTCCTTGACGCTGGCTGACGAGGAGGCTGCCAGAGTCAGAGCCTTAATTCGGTTCCAATGCATGGTTGAGTGCTGGGGTTGTGGCAAGAGGGTCGCGCATGTGCAGGAAATAGCAGGCGCACCTTGCCATGGTGAAAACATGCTTTGCTGTAATAAGTCGCAATGCACGCTCACTGCTGACGTGACCTGAATACCACACGCGTTCGCCTCTCCCCATACAGTCAGCCCGCACCCATCCAGCTGGTCCCTCATCAGGCTCTTCGTAGTCTTGTTGCGGACCCATCTTCAGTTCGCTCTCTGGTCTACTCTCAGTCAAATCAGCTCTTTGTGCCCCGAATGTCTGGTGAGATTCTTGCCAGCCAGCAGCATGCGTGGGTCGCTAGCCTCCGTATCCACAAAGAATAACACAATTTGATCAGGCCACGCACACTGCTGGTGAGGCTGAGTGCGCTGCCCTGAGCAGCAGGCGGCTGGTAGGCATAGGAAGGGTCTCAGGCTTAGGGCTGGAGAACATGGCCGGGCAGGCGTAGGTCGAGGAAGACAAACTGATGGCAGTTGCAATTGCTGAGTCCAAGCTCACACGCGTAGGGTTCTTTTTTGGCTTGATTGCAGGGCTGGCCTCAAGTGCCTTTGCAGGGGTTGAGGCAGCAGCGGAGTGTTCCACAACGCTCTTCACGGACCGCTGCACTTTGCCAGAGCTAGAGTTTACCGTTGGAGCAGCCAAAGTGCCGGCTAGCACAGATGTTGTGCTGCGGGGCCGGGTCAGGTTTGGAGGGCTGCCCTTGCGCTTGTTGCCGCTGCTGGGGCTGGGCTTCCTGCACCATGAAGGACAGCCGGCTGTTGGGGCATGCATGCATCAAGATATAAGTGGAAACAGCGATGCAGTCCCTGGTTGACAAGAACTCTCATAAATGGTGACAGCAGTGCAATACATATTTTGACCGCATTTCCGTGAAGCAGAGTTACGTCCAAACCCATCAGAACGGGGTGGTAATGCAAAAGCTGCAGCAGGTTCGGGCGAAGTTCGCCGTGAAAAATTGAACGAAGTGCTCAAGCACTAGGAGCGACGATGAAAGGAACAGAAGCTTTGACTTCAAGGCATTGTTATGCACGAGCGGGCTGGGTGGGGTTCACAGAATCGTAAGCAAAATGTTGCGCTTGGCCAAAGAACAAGTTAATGGTCAGGTTCCAGGTATTTACGTACAGCGTAGCTGAGCATAGACTTGCGGTAGAATGTGCTCAAAGTGCGAGCGTTCACGGCGCATGAATCAACATCCTTCAGCAAAAAGCAACCTAGCACACGAGTAGTCGCGTCCGCATCACTGGCGACTGGTATCATGTAATGAAATATATCACCTTAACGTGCCAAGACAAATGCAGAAGGGGCAGAAGAAATGTGTCTGGGGTGGGGTACCTTGGGAAGCCGGAGACGGTCTGACAGCGAGGCAAAGACTACAATGAAGAGAAGTTGCTGAAGACAGCGCGGAGGCCAGACTCCTCAATACACACGAAAAGATTCGAGTCCTGCCAGCCAAGATACACAACGCGTACCATCTGACCCAAACCTCCATCAAACACCCACCCTGCTGGGTGCCCTGCTTCTTGCACAGGTTCGCTGCTGCCAAAGTAAGGGGTAAGCTGGCGGCCTATGAGGTGCGGCAAGACTGGCGCCTCCAGGCTTGGGCGGTTCTCGGACTGGCATGCCGCAATCAATTGGTCTACGAGCTCGTCACCGTCACCACGAAATACCTGAGGTCGAACAGCACGTTCTGCCTGTCAAGTTGAGAAACCCAATTGATATGTGTGCCGCTGTTGCGCTGCCCAGCTTCAGTTCTCAGCTCCAGCGCCTGGCAGTATCGTTTCAACCAGCTTTTCCATGCCTACCTTGGGAGAAGAGCTTGCGTTCGGAGAAGAGCAGGCCATCCCAGCTCTGAAGCGGTCGAAAGTCAAGAGTCAGCACAGTACGTACGTGTATCTCACCGTAGCCACCATAAGAGCGGAAAAGTTTGTGTCCGTGCATCGCGGCAGGCCCCGACAAATGGGCCCACCCCAAAATGTCCGGCACGTGACTGGCGGTTGCAGGTCAACCCAGTGACGTGGAATGCGCGAAAAGAACCCCTTGTCGATGTCCATCCGGGGTGCGTTATCCTGCCCCTGTGACCCTTCCGATGGCATTGTGTGAACTTGCCTCGTAACGCCTTGTCCCAGTCGCATAGCCTGTGGCATTTTCTGTCTCGGCAGGTTTCTAAGTTGGGCAGTTGTCATCCGAACACCGATGGCCTTTCCAATGCTGCACCTATGTGCACACGGGCGAAGGATGGGCTTTTGACTTGACATTGTGATAGCGGTGACTCAATTCGAAGACCGTGCACACGTTAGCCCGAGCACAACCTGTTACAACCTGACCACCTTTTGTGCCTGCATTCACCCTGAGACGTGATGGCCCACTAACAACTGCCACTGCTTTCATCATCATCATCATCATCATCATCATCATCGACATCCCATCGTACTGCAGGTACAGTAGGACTGCTAGGTACAGTATCTCTTTAACAGTTATGAGCCCTACATTGAAGCCGCTGCTTTGAGCCTCAAGTATTGCGCGTTATGTGTCTGAGCATTTCGTTGGCACTGAAAGTGTTGCGGGCTTTGCCAGGTGATGATGGATACGATACTAATAGTTTTCAAAGCGCTCGAACGACCATCTTGTAGCTGATGGGCTGCAGCTAGAGGATTAGTAAGCGTTAGTTACATGCCCGTGCGTGTGTGCGTGTGTGTGCGTGCGTGCGTGTGTGTGTGCGTGCGTGCGTGCGCGTGCGTGTGCGTGTGTGTGCGTGCGTGTGTGCGTGCGTGTTACAATGGCCTTCAGTCCGGGGAGGACTGCTCAGCAGGGGCAAGGGCGGAAGGCAAACAAACAACACATGTTAACTGCACGACTGCGCCAGCATCAAAGGCTGTGCTCATGTGCACCTGTTGTTGCCATGCACAATTGATAAAGTGACCCTCGTACCGATATAGAGTGTGTAGTATTTTTATTTTTAGCCAGCTGGCCAGAGCTCAGGAGCGCCCACTGCTGTACCGGAGAGGGCTGCACCCTGGGCTGGGACCTATCCTTACG
>QAXH01005286.1:39194-58727 GCA_004335635.1 Chloromonas sp. AAM2
CCAGCACAACCACCACACCATGCCGGCACATTACGGAGGGCATCGTCCGAACCTGCTGGCAACAAGTCCTGCTGGCAGTTATCTCGGAGATGGGTTCTCGGGTGTGACCTACATTAGGCGGCATGAGTCTAGTGCCCAATGAAGCGCTGCGGCTGTCTCAGTCGGGGGGTGGAGGGCTTGGGTACCTCCCCAAGGAGGCGGTTGGCCATGCACAATTGATACCCTACTTGGCACTGGTATACAAGGGCTGCCTGGCGGCCCAGCTCATGCGCTTGACGGAGGCTTCATGGCTCTTCCGCATGTTGCCGTCCCTTCTATATATGTCCTCGACACCACACTTTCACACCTCCCCGCCCTGGACCACTCTGGCTGGCATCCTCCTGCGTCATGCATGTCCGTCACTGCACCCAGCCCAAACTCTTCCTCTTGCCACCCTGGCCAGCTCGGCAGATGCAGTGCAAGGCATGCTGAGGCTGCCAGCCCTCCATCAGCAATATCGTTTTCCTCCTGGCATACTCACGTACATGGCAGTAGCTTTGCAGGCGCTCTGCCCTTCCCTGCCGTTCCTGCCTTTCGTGCAGTGCTGACAAACTCCCTGGCCGACACCACAGCGCGGGCCACAGCCAGCTGCACACTCCACCCCTCCACTCCTGCCTGTGCACCTCACAGCAGCACCAATTGCAGTCCGCACCTACACTGCCTTGCTCACACAGAACACTGTTCCAGTCCGCACTGCGCTGCACCACTGCATGTAGCCCACGAGCCACCACACGACTGTTCCAGCAGCGTTTAGCAGCCACATAGCGTCTCCCTTGCAACAACCGGCTGAAGGGAACCGTTCGGCGCGTGGCCATCAATTGTATCCCTGGCTTGTGCATTCGGCTGTGGACTTGTCCATGCTCCGCCTCAGTCCAGCTACAACCTGCCGGCAGCCAGCGCTCTTTCTTGTCGTGCCCAGTAGCAGTGGCCGTCAGGAACCAGCTTCTGGCCTGCCTTACCTTCAGCCCGTCCCAAGCCTCGCTGTGGCTGCTAGGTCCTGCGCCCGTTGGTGTTCTGCCGCCCGTGTGGTCTCTCATCGGTGTGGCGGCCCTCGATGCCATCTCTGGTCCCGGTCGGTTGCACCTGCACCGAACACGCCCGACTTCATCACGCGTGTCAGCAGTGCGGCCACTGCACACTTCTGGGACAACCTAGCCGAGTTCGTGACAGCCCATGCCGGCAGCCCGCCTGCAGCCTGGCCATTGCTTTCTTTGCCTGCGCGATGGGCGTCTGGTTCTTCGCCAGCCCGACCATGCACCCTAGATGCCAGTGTTCCAGGCCCTGCTCTTGAGCCTCTGTTGCAGTTTGGCTGTGCCTGACCTCTGACGCTCCGCCCTGTTACAAGGGCCGATGTGCTGAAGACAATCATGAAGTGGGCTTAAAACCACCCGGAACGATATGTCCAGAAGGACAGTTGTGGCACAGTGACTCACAGAGACAGCACAAACACTGGCTTATCTTTACATTTTGGTGTCCACATTCACAACTCAGCGAATGGACTTTCCAAGACATGCCTGCCACCAAAGCAAGTCATAACAAGGAATGCCGCCTGCTGGGATGGACCCAACCTAAATCTCAATTTGAATTGTGGCCTGATACGTCCGCAAACATCAATACCCAGTAGCAGAGAAAGTACTGGTTCCACAGACAACTGACAGCCTCATCACGGTGCCAGTCTCAAAACTGTCCCAGAACTGGCAATCTTTTTTTTTTGCAACTCCATGCTAAGCCCAAAGACGGCCACAGGAGCAGCCACCAACTGCAAGGCCAGAACATCAGTGCAAGTTCCTTCTCTAACCGGCCTTGCTGAGAAAATTTACAAGAAACCGAGCGCAACAACAACATCACGCTTGCAATGAACCAATCAGCACCTCAACATCTGCCGCAAGGCAGGCCATGTTCAGCCTGACATCTCAGAAACGCACTCATTCTCCCTGGTTTCTCAGCACTTGAGACCACAGCTGCTGATACAAGCCAGCATTTGTCGAATCTTGCACAGGTGGCCATCACACAATCCATGTGTGCTACCACCTCAACACCCATGAAGTGTCAAGACGGACTCGACAGACATCTGAGCCAAGCATAGCAAAGCAGCAAGCCTTCAGCCATCGAAATCCCTTTTTCAACCAGGCAGGTCAAGCTTTGGCTCACCAGCCACGAACTCGTCACTATTTACCACAAACGTTGCCCCTTGAGCAGCATACCAGATGGCATCAGCCAGTCTAGCAGCAGCGCAAGGCCAACCAAAGGTCTCGTTCATTCTGGTCCATGCAAATAATGAGACATGCGGGAATTGTGATAAGGAAACAGCGACTCACGTGGCAAAGGGAAGTTGCGAAAAAACGAAAGACAATATCAAAGGCAGCATCGGTTGCTCGGCAAATCGAAGTTCAATGACCCATCAAGGCTTCGTGGTTCAGTATCTACGGCTAGAGAGCATGATTGGCAAAACCAAACACATGCACAGAGCCAGAGCACCGCTGCCGCACATCTGCCTGACAGACAAGTTTGACTGTGTCTGTGCGGCAGTAGTGCGGAACCAAGCAGCCAAACAAGCCCGTCATGAGCTTTGCAAAGATGAATAATCACAACAACAGCCAGTAAGAGACTCACGAAAAAAGGCCTCATAAGAGTGCCAAGAATCTGTCAGAGCTCAGGGCGCAGAAGGGAGTGAGAGGTGGGCACAGTGCACCTAATAGTAAGTGGTGTTCTGTTGCATTCTGTTGCATTTGGCCAACGTCGACATGCACAGTCTGTACAGGGGCAAAGCTGTGCTCACGCCCTAGCTGAACATGCAAAACAACCAACGTCATCGTACACAACAGCAAGATGGGTTGCATACTGATACAGACACGTAGTAAACGATGCACAGTGCGTAACACTGATACTGCATTCTTCCACCCCATTGCTAGTCGCACAGGCTGACTTTTGCGGGGGGGCAGTCAAGCTACACCTAATCATTCTGAAACATATTTGCAGGCAACCCCTGCTGACCCGGCCAGTGCAAATGATGCAATCCTGTGCCATTATTGGAAACACTGCAGACAGCCAAAAGCACAAAAACACTGCGACTATGAAAGCGACCTAAGGTCAATACCCAGAGGGCGATGGGTGCGACGAGCTTCCTATTCGCCCATGGGTGCGTGTACAAAGTCACCAGTCATTGCAGCTCTCATGCAAACAGCAATGCCAGCGTGTAGCACACCAAAAACGCAGGCAACGCAAGCTGGCACTTGATGCTCAGCGCACAAGCAACATTTTTGGGCATGCACGTGCAGTAGAGGTCAGTTCGAACCTCAATATTGCTGTGTCTCAATCCGTTTCTCTCTCTCCCTAGTGTTGGTAATGATGCCGGCGTAACGTGCAGCACTTGCTGTAATCTCACCAACAGTCCAAGTGGATGCAGAAATTGTGGCAAGTTTGCCATGCCCTGCTGTTAAAAGACGCAGTGCATGCTCACAGACCTGATTGCCAGGCGCATTGTCCTTCCCTCGTGGACAGCCCGCACCTCACAGTGACCACTATCTTGTGGAAAACCCTCTCAAGGCTCAAGGTCATGTCAGCTCTTCGTGCCTCAAAAGTCTTGCGGAGTCAATGCTGTTGCGAGCCGGCGGCAGGTCACATTTAAGTAGGTCACCGGCCTCGGCGTTCACAAACTGAAGGCATTTTGGTCAAGCCACACACAGTGCTGGCGCTGGAAAAGCCGAGTGCGCTGCCCTGAGCAGCAGGCGGCTGGTAGGCATGGGAAGAGTCTCAGGCTTGGGGCTGGAGAACATGGCGGGGCAGGCGTAGGTCGAGGTGGAGAGCACGGCAGTTGCGATTGCCGAGTCGAGGCTCACACGCGTAGGGTTCTTCTTCAGCTTGATAGCAGAGCTGGCCTCACGCGCCTTTGCAGGCGTTGAAGCAACAGCATTGTCCGCAGCGCCCTTTGCAGAACGCTGCAGTTTGGCGGAATTTGAGCTTGTCACAGGAGCAGCCAGGGTGCCGGTTAGCACTGATGTAGGGCTGCGAGACCGAGTAAGATTTGGAGGACTGCCCTTGCGCTTGTTGCCACTGCTTGGGCTGGGTTTCCTGCGACCCACCAAAAAGTGAAAATCGGGGTGGGCTTTTAAGAAGCTGGTCTGAACTTGCAGGACCAGAAGGCAGCCCGCATCCAAGGAGCCATATCGGTAAGGCTGGCACCAGGTTCAGCTGCTGTGGTTGCGTACGAGAGGCTTCGACGATTGCTGACCAAGATACACAAGGCCTGACCCAAATCCTTGATTACTTACCCGTCTTGTGCTGCGTCTTGCACAGGTTCACTGCTGCCAAAGTAAGGCATCAGCTGGCGGCCTATGAGGTGCGGCAAAACTGGTGCCTCCAGGCTTGGGCGGTTCTCGGACTGGCATACCGCAATCAATTGGTCTACAAGCTCGTCCCCGTCACCGCGGAATACCTGAGGATCACGCGCAAACGCTCTTGAGTGTTCAAGCACACAATTGCTGCGTCCGATAAAGCCACGGCACAGCCTGCTGTATTGTGAGCGAAGCACAGCCTTCAGCCGCGAAACAGTGCTTCGGCCCGGCAGCACTGGAGACTCAGTAGCACTTCGCCTACCTTGCTGGAAGAGTTGCTTGCCATCTCGGAGCTGGAGCAGGGACCGTAGGGGAGGTGTGCGGCGGTTGATTGAAGGAGTGGAGGAGGCGTGGTATCAGCACCGTACGTATGTATGTCCCACCGTGGCCACCATAAGGGCGGAAGAGTTTGTGTAGCTGCGGCCAGGTCAGGCCCCGACAAGAGGGCCCGCCCCAAAAGGTCCGGCACGTGACTGGCTGTTGCAGGTTAACCACCATGACGTGGACCGTCCGAACCCCTTGTCGATGTCCAGATGGGTGGCGTAATCTCGCCCCTGTGACTTCCTGCTACAGCTGTACCCACACCCCATGACGTGCATCCCCAAGTGCCCAGTCACGGGACTGACACTGGAATTGTGGTGTGTATGCCGGGTCCTGAGATGTTGTTACGCTGTTGTTTGTTGGTTGTCATGGATGATTTGGTACACACTACGTCCACTGTGTAGTGTGTACAACCTGAGCATGTGACTGCACAGCCCACTCTGGGGCTTCTTGGAAACCCTCTTGCTTGCCAAGCGAGGAGAATCCCGCGCATGGAAACCCACCAACAAGCAAATCTATCATGCCATGAGGTGCTGAGTGGTTTCTGAGCCCTTTTTTTTAGGGCTCCTTGATGTCTAGACAGATGGGCGCCGATGGCAGCCGCCCTGTTGCCATGTTGTTGTCCAGCACAGCATGGGCATGAGAGTCTATCTCGCAATAGGCAACAGGTTTAGCGAGCCCACGCAGGGCATGCGTCATGCCCCCGATACCACTGAAAAGATCTACGGATGTCAAGACCGTCCTGTTCTGTCGTTTGTTTGCGCCCATCTGGTAGCACTTTCTGTCAAGCATGGCAGAAAAAAGCCTGGGCGGCGGGGCGAGAAGTGATCTAAAGAGGGGCTGGCAGAAGCGTTGGAGAGAAGGGCATGCCCAGACGACAACATGCACGAAACAAGACAGTTGAGCTACAGTGTTCCCTTGGACACCGGCCAAGCTTGAACAACTCCACGCCTGCATAGCACATTCCCCTTAGATCCAGCCAAAGTTAGAGGAATAGGGCCAGGAATAGAGGCCAGACGGGCGAATGAGGGGAGGGCCACATCAGATGACAGCCATGGGAGCTCGCTTGATAGCAGCACACTTGGGTCAAGTGCTTGAATCAATCAGATATCACGGCCAGCTGAAAACACTTGCGCTCCGGCTGCCAAGCCCATAACCCTGTAGCCCAGACACTATTTTCAGCCCTTGCCTAGCTTTGGCTGCCTTGTCTCTCCCTGTCAGCCATTCACCGCGCTGTGCCTTTTGCTTCTTTCCTCTTTTCCCTAGACTTAGCATTCTGTTGCTCACTGAACTTCTGGCGACCCGCCTCCTTGGGGAGGTAGCCAAGCCCTCCAACCCCCGACTGAGACAGCCGCAGACTGAGGCAAACTGCCCTTGAGGCAAACAGCAGTGGAATCAAGTTTTGTTACTGGCGGCTGTACCTAATGCCGAGTCTTGTTTGTAGTGCACAGCAAAGGTATCAAGTAGCTTTGCAGTGTGCATTGGATGGTTGCATGTGAATGGAGTTGACACCATTTGGCAGGTTCCAAGACTGAAGAGATTTGTTCCCATGTGGTAATGTGGTCAACAAGGGCTGCATTCCAGGTTTTGCAGATTGACGGTTTCCAACGTTTCAGCACCCATGTGGTGTGGCAACGGGTCGGTCACTGTATAAGCAGGGTGCATGTTAGAGCAGTGGTGTGCAAGAGGGAGAGGGCACTGAACTTCTGGCAGAATTGGTCAGGACGGTATCCAATCTTGTTTCTTGCAAGTCTTGCTAGCTCAGCAGTTTAGATTGGTTTTGCTCAGGATGGTGAGCGACAACGTCTTGTGCATGGCTCGTTTGCGCCTAGGGACTCACTTGATGTAATTTATATGTGCACCATACATTTAGCGGTCATGACAGCTCGCCTAAAGTACATTATGCCTTAGCTTGGGCAGCTCGTTCCTGTTCTGCCTTCAGCTAGCCTGCGTTGCCTGCTTTGTTCACTGTGACTCGCGTTTTGCGCCTTCTTGCTCAGGTTAGGCCAGGGCGGTGTCCGTCCCATTCCCAGTCCTCGGAGCAGTTCCCGGTTTGACACCTGACGTTCTACCATTGAAGTAGTTCGGCGTCTGCCATTCAAGCTTTTCCTGTTTTCAATGAGTTGGTGGACGAAGACACAAACGCTGCCAGTGGCTCATTCACTTGCTTACTCATGACTGTGGTGCTCCTCCTCGTGTGCTGCGCTGAGCTGCCTATGCACGTACGTTTGAAGTCCATTCTCCCAAAACATCCGAGGCAATGATCAACGTTCACAACCTTGGCAAGGCTTGCGTTGGAAAGCGCTTCAACTTGGGGTAGTCACAGCAGTGGCAATCAACGCCGGCTGACTTGACGAGCAACGTGATTTGTGACTGTCTGCTACTGCGGCAGGCTCACTGACAGGACCCAAGGCAACACCAGTATCACAACTGTAGTTGTAAACGGCTTCTACGGAAACGAGTTACAAGTGGGTCACAAGTGGTAACACTGCTTGTGTGCTAGTGGCCACCCGCCACTACGGGGAGGTAGCCAAGCCCTGTACACCCCGACTGAGCCGGCAAGTTGAGTGCGAGTGGCTGTGTATCTGGCGCGTGTCATATTACACAGCCTCGTGTTGATGTAATAGCCGCCCCTTCAGTAGTGTTGTCACGATACCCGATCACACTGCTGCCCCACCAGCTCAAAAGGTATGGCTTAGCCAGTAACTCGGTGCGCCACTGGGAAAGCCAAACAACCGCTTCTTAGATAACAGTATGTTTCGCTCAGCCACCAATCCAATTCGAAATCGCGAGCGAAGCGGGCAAGCATATCAACAGTACTGTCTGTCAACAAGTCAAAAGACCCTGTCTAAATGGTCTGAACGCCGGCCTCTGTCAGCAACTGCTTCAGCTCGCCAGTCTGGGCCTTGCGTGCCTGCGTGCATAACACCAGCACACAACACAGAGTCAAGAGCCGGCACCATTGGCGCGAGCCTATCTCATGTTCCCTGGCAGCTCACCGTGTCATCACCGCCACCGATGAAGTTGCCGTTCACGAATACACGGGGCACGGAGCGGCCACCTGTTGATGGCAGGCGAGCATACATCAGTGTCACAAAGCGCTGTCAACGGCTAGCTGGGCGGACCTCAACTGTGTTGTTATGTCCAGACCGTATCTTACGGACGCAGCGTGGGTCCCATCCTGTAGTGATACTGCGAGTTTTTGAGCTGCCTGTCGAGTTTTCAGCCTTCCTTTGTGCACAAGCTTGCAGCAGCTGGAGGTGCCTTCACTAGCTTTTCCATGCTCTCCACCAGCCAGTCGCTATCCATGTTTCCATGCTTCTACAGATCCTCCTCTGTGTAGTTGCTATGTGTAGTTGCTTGTAGCTCATCGCTAGGTATGCTATGCTTCTCGGCTGCTTCACCCCTGCTTACCTGTGACCTCCAGCAGGGCGTCCTGGATTGAGTCGCCATCGGAGCGCTGGTCCAACTGCACAGGCACAGGCATTGCGAACGTGATTCCCTACCTTAGGCATCCACTGTTAAAAGAAGTACGCAACTACTGGTGCGCATGACATGACATCAAGCACCATCGCATTGACTATCATCTCCTTGCCAATCAAGTGATAGCCACGTGGAGCAACATGATAACAGTAGGTGAATACAGTAGGTGAAGCAACATGCTAACAGGAGGTGCCGTGCTGCCTTGGCTCTGCACACTAATTGCATTGGGATGAGCAAGCTTGGCGTAATGCCATGACGTGCACAAGGAAAGAGAGTGCTAGGCTTACCTCAACAACATACATCTGCTCGGGCTTGATCACGCTGCTCAGGGCTGCCTTGGCCTTGGCACAGTAAGGACAGTACCTGAAGCAACCAAAGCACAGGCGCAGCTTGACATCAGGGGCGCGCAAACAGGCATGCCTGAAACCCGGGCAGGTCTGTTGTGATATGTTCGGTCTGCTGACACGGTAGAAATGGTGAATCAACGCATGTGTGGACAAGTGGTCATGGCATTGGTACGGGGAAACATCTCTTACATCTCACTAGGTAAGGTAATCGCGGAGCATGTTGACTGCATGATACAGGGACACCGGCTTGCTGAGGAAGTCTCATGCATGACCATTAGCAAGTGGTCGGCTGGATAAAGTTACGGGCGGCACAATGGTTGCATGATGGCAAAGGTTGCCTGAGGTTGAACTGCATACTGAGGCGACCCAAACTCACGACTTGGAGAAGACTGCAACCTTGTTGGCAGCGACAGTTGAGCGAACCTGCGGGATAATCAGGGCATGCAAGGATAAGGCCCAGGTGCCAGATCACAGGTCCGGCGTGGCGCAAGATGGACCAGCGTGGACCAGCGTGGATAAGTCCCGCAGGTGACCCAACCAAACGTGCGGCGATGCTGCATGGGTCGCGTGTGAGAGCTGTGAACAGCTTTACTCAACAGCATGGATTGCATTGCGAGCGAATGCGGTGGTGCAGCGTACACGAACAAGCTGAGGAGGCGACGATGATGATTTCTGAGGTGTGCTCGGTAGATCCACCCACCAATTGAAGGGAGGCCATTTCTGGTGTGAGAACTTCTTGTTTGCGAGAGTGAACTTCAGGGAACTCTTCTTGCAGAGGAGTGGCTTCCTCTTCCACAGCTGATTGGACTGACTTTTGCTTGGAGATGGAGTGGATGGTATACCAGCTGATGCAGACAGCAGTAGCGACAAGGCTTAGCAGAATCAAGTTGAACGTCCCCTTCTTCGTCGACGAAGACTTTTGTGGTCGCATTGTTGGTGATGCTCGTTGCCAACGACCTCGTGACGTTGTCAATCTCGTGATGCAGGATCGCGTGGATCACCGCCTTATCCAACGCAGGCTTGTTAAACCGCACTGAGTTATCCACAACCTTGACCGCGTTGTGTTAGCAGTTAGGTTTGACCAAGATCACCAGGAAGACCAACCCTGTGATCCGGGGTGACGTCTAACTCTTCACAAGTCTAGGCTCTTGATTTCAAATGTCTACATGATTTTAAATGTCTACATGAGCAACGGCTCCTGTCGCCCAAGACGATGTTCCTTACATGCCCCTGCACATTGTGTTCCACTGCGTGTTGTGATCGAGCTCCTGCATCAGATTTAGCAAGCAGTGTCTGTTTGTGGGTCTGACAGACTTGGCACAGTCGCACAGAATTAACTCGGTGCTTTCGTGGCAAGTGTCACATTTAGGGAGGGGGCCCAGAATGTCATGGATGTCATGGACAGTTCCCATCTGGAGACTCTCCTTTCAAGACTCTAATGCGGGTTGGCTGCTTGGGAGAGAACAGTATCCACACTGGCCACTTTGGGTTAGGGTTTCAAGCATGCCGTAACTGGCATTATGCATGGCTAACCTCGTAAGGGCTGCAGCCTGTGGCATTCACATGCAAGGGGGCGTGTGTGGTGCTTCTCGGCCGGATCACTGCGTAAATCAAGACAGAGAAAAAACCAGCATTGGCACACATCTGGAACACCAAGCAACCCAACTGCTAATACAGAGGTGAGACACAAGCGCATGGAGGCACATGGCACTGCCACATCACTTGAGATACTCATTCGGAATTATGCCTGTCTCTTGCTGTGTCGGATGACTTTACGTCACAGGTCCCTACATCAGTGCACATGTATGCGACATAAAATATCAACTCCAGCAGTCTTACAGTCTTCGTGATCAAACATAAAGACTGGTGTTAGTAGTCACATCGCCGAGCAGAGGTCAACACAAGAAGCGCGGTTTGAGTGGTTGCTATGCTCTCCTCTGATGTACTAAGAGCTGACACATTCTGGCCACTCATAGCTCGACATCAGAAGTCCTCCTGGGTCCTGAAGTTGTATTTTACACGACGTGCACATTTTACACAATTTACACAACGATATCACATGAGGGGGGGGACTCCAGCCCGTCCAACCTACAAGTGAAGGGGATTGCGACACACACTTCAAGTAACTATGGTGGTCACCCCTCGAAGTTGGCAACCGGACAATTATGGCAACGTTCATGCATCCAGAAAAACTTAACTGACTTGATTGTATACAGTATGCAATTGCACTTGCCAACAACAGCAACTGATCTGCAATTCGTATCATCATTCACTATGCTCTCCTCTGATGTACTAAGAGCTGACACATTCTGGCCACTCATAGCTCGACATCAGAAGTCCTCCTGGGTCCTGAAGTTGTATTGTACACGACGTGCACATTTTACACAATTTACACAACCATATCACATGAGGGGGGGGACTCCAGCCCGTCCAACCTACAAGTGAAGGGGATTGCGACACACACTTCAAGTAATGGTGGTGGTCACCCCTCAAAGTTGGCAACCGGACAATTATGGCAACGTTCATGCACCCAGAAAAACTTAACTGATTTGATTGTATACAGTATGCAATTGCACTTGCCAACAACAACAACTAATCTGCAATTCGTATCATCATTCACAACAGACACCTGTACCTGTCCCAGAACTGGCAGACTTCCTTTTCCTCCCCGCACATTTCAACTCATAAAACGAACAAATCCTCGGTCACTGATCCTCACAGCCAAACAAAAGGGTGTGTTTGTGAGCTACACACCGGGGCACAGGTCAGAGGATTCCAACCCATCCATCGAGCAAATGAATGGAATTGTGGCCAAGCGAGTGGACTCGGGGGGTACAAAAGGGGGAGACAAATCCACAGCTCAATTTTCATATTGCGGCAGGCACACTGCTACACCTAACAGACGTGCCACGGCAAGCAGCACCCGCTCAGCCAGCGCTGTGATCTCATATACAGTGTTGTATGTACGTTGGTGGGTGCATGTTGCCACATGTCCTTGTGTATTGGCACGGGCTTGTCAGTCCTCTGCAAGTATCAAAACTCCTGGGCAATGCCCAAGCCAAGATTGAGTTGACAAGGCCTCACAGAAAATGTCATCCTCCTCTCATCAACCCTCTGGCTAGCAAATCAATTGAAGACAAAATGACGAACCAGGCTGGCGAACGAGTTGTGCAAGCGCAAGAATGCTAGTGTCTACTTACGCAATTGATTGGTAAGTGATTGGTAAGTGATTGGTAAGTGATTGGTAAGTGATTGGTAAGTGTGTCCAACGCCAGGCTAGCAAAATGGGCCTTGCATGACCCAGCCACCAAGCCACCTCACCGGATCATCAACGCAATCACCACCCAGATAACCGACAACTTTGCATCAGCCAAGCATCAGTAATTAAGTAGTTCTTCCCACACAGCTGCACCTAACCCACCAGCACCACTGGGTATAGGGACTGGCCATCCAACACAACCTGCATTCATAAGCGATTCAGGAAGGACAAAAAGTACCCTTAGCAGATCAGGGCCTAGCCAATCTGCCTTGTCAATCCAACTGCTGCAACGCCGCAGAACAAACACCAGGTCCAGTTGGCACAACTCACATTGCTGCTCAGATTACTCGCCAAGCAGGCTCAAATGGCATGCCCCTCTCTCTTGTGGCACAACAAGTTGCCACTGGCCCAACTGACATTCGTTTATTTCATGCGCAGGCTGGGATTGATTCAGCTCGACTTGCATGGGCCTTTCTTGCGAATTCAAGGCACCACGTCAGACCTTCACCGTGTGCTTCTCCGCCCGCCCATGCTGCCTCATGAGGTCACTGACTGCCTGCAGCCGGTGCAGGTCGTCACGCAGGTGCACCTGGCGACCATGGCCTGCATGGGTGAACACAGGCACATGCATATTTGTGGCCTCCAGGTGCAGGTCAGATGCGAGCACTGTTTAAGCAGCTGGGTGGTGCACATGCTCGTGTGATGGCACAGTAGCGAGTGTGAGGTCATCCGCATAGTCTTTCTGCGTTCCTCTTCCTGGTTGAGGTCAGACCCGAGTGATGACCTGAGCCTGTATCCGAGTGATAACATGGACTGAATATGCCTGGGCGATGGCACAGCCAGTTTAACAGGCAGACTGAAGACATGATTGTCACCGTCCCATTGCGGTTGGTTGACGTTAACAACCTGCACGAAAACCACAGCGTGCGGTAATGCCTTACCCGCCAGCACATGCAGCCAGTCGTACTGCAGCAGGAGGGGCACGCTGTCCAGCTGAGTCTCAAAGTCATACCTGCACCAGCGCACACGATCAAGCTGTTAGTATACAAGGAATTTGGTAGCACAGGTGCCGCATGAGCCACAAAGGTAGCATACCTGCTGTGTGGCAAGACTGCAGCAGGTTCACAACAGCAATGCAGTGTTGCAATCGTACTACTCACCTTCCCACAGCACGCACAGTCTACGATTGCACACTGCCGTCACTGAGTCACTACTCTGAACAACGCACTTCTTATGTGCAGATGTAATGAACCACAACGCCAGTGCTCTCCCCGCTCACCAGCAGAAGTCTTTGAAGACATACAGCCTGTCACTCATGCCGTTCTGCTCGGGAGAGCTCAGGTGGTCGCCTGCAAAGGGAAAGTGACGTATGCGGATAGCATATGCCATGTAGTGTTCAGCTTTGTAATGTTCCATACAATTGATGTCGCATGCAAGGCCAAAGCATTCCAGGCCTAATGCCATCTGCCATGCGTCTTGCTGCTGACCACAACACTGATGCCTAATATGTAACAGTATCAGGATAGACCCTGTTACGGATATATCGCAAATCAAAAATTATGATCTAATAATGATCCAAAAATAATCCTTCAAGTTGGCTCTTTCATAAGTCAGTTGCCATCATGTATCATAACAAGACCGATACCCACCTCAAAGCCTTACCGAAATCAAGTCACAATGTACTGTCTCTGAGTCAACATAAAAGCAATTTGGCTTTCCTAAGACCTACCTGAGAACAGCGTGCGACTGGGCCTGTGGTACATGCACACGTGATGCGAGGTGTGACCGGGTGTGAGCACCAGCTCAAAGTCGTTGGACTGGTCCGCTGGCCGGCCCTGCGCCAGGGTGGCGGGGTGTGACGTGACGTGTGACCAGGGCCACGGGCCGGCACCCTCCAGCTTGATCTCGACGTTGGCTGTGTTGGGCCGCAACTGCAGGCAGCAGGTGCAGGCGTGTGTCAGAGTCATAATGAATGAATGAAGAAATGAATGACGCAGCCAACGTAAGGAGGATGTAAAAGTCTAGTCAAAGCAACCAAGACACAGGGCATGAGACTAGTAGCTGGGGAGATGGATACTGGCATTCTCTTGCTTAGCGCTGCCTGCCATGGGCCATCACCCAAGCTGAAAGCTAGAAGCCTGTTGCGGCCAAGACCATTTTCAGAACTGGTTTGAGCAAAGCTCGGCGGTGTTGACCATGGCACAAGGGCAGTCCAAACATTGACCACCTGCTGTTGCACACAGCTGCACCTGGTTTCCTCTGCCCGCTGGATTGGCTTTCTGCTCGCCACCTACCTCGCCCTGGTGAAGGATGCGCACAGCCTGGAAGTGCTTGGCCCACTTGTCGTGATCTGCCACGTCATCCCTGGACGGCAGGCACACAGGCACAGCAGCTCAGTGCACCCCGTGCGGGTGCCCACAAGTCAAGTCTCTGTGGGCACAACACATAGCCACTGGAAAAGAGGCGTTTGCTTGCAACACGTGTCATGGCTAACTTGAGCTATGTAATCCAATGGCGTTGCGCGTGTGTCGTCGTTGCCAGAACTGCAGTTTGTTGACTGCAGTGTGCCTGAATGTTTCTGGTGTTACCTCAAGCTGTTTTGCCAGTCGTGTCCTCTCCACATGTCACATTGACATAACCTCCAGTGTGCATCGTTGGCATGGCCAACCATGTACCCCATGCACCGACTTATGCTCACATATGCACTGACTTGTGCTAATGCACTGACTTCTGCTTACATATGCTCAGACAATGCCCGCCATGTGTCCCATGGACTCACTTGTGCGTCAGGAAGATGTAGCGCACCCCGCCCAGCGCCTCAATCTGTCGGGCTAGGACGGGATTGTACCTGTGAGCGCAGTCAGTCACGTGTACTTGTTACACATTGGTCAGGTAAGAGCAAACCTGATTCTCCTGATTCCCAAACTGCTTAACGGTTCCAGACTGTCAGTTCTATTTGGCCCATCCCCTTTGCTGTTTCAATTATTTTGTTGACCTATTCTCATCAGGTTGCCACTCTTGACTCGGCAGGGTCAAGCTTGTCTGAGCAGCTGGACTCCCACGAGGCAGTGATGCTGTTCCTGGGCTTACCGCGGTTCTTGGGTATAAAAATCCTTAACTGAGAAGCAATGGAGCGCGAAGGGCGAACAGCATTGCTTTGGCTCACCGTGGTGAATCGACCAGTACGTTTCCATCCGGGCGCCTGACGAGGTACGAGGCAGCGCCAAAGCTGTTTTCACTGTGCCAGCCGCAGTGGTACACGCCCTCCACGCCTGCGGCACACGGAGTGATACGACACAGGCTGTGAGGGTGGTGGGGAGACTGCCAAAAGAAGATGGCCAGGCAACGAGCGGTGGAAGACAGGCAAGGAATGGCAGGACAGAGCACACCTCAAAGCGCCTATACCAGCCGTCTTAGTACTGTGCCGCACTTGAGTGCGTGGCACTGCGTGTCCAACACTGAGATGATCAGCACTATCTGCATGTCCGGGTAGCGGAAGACAGCCTGGGCCGGTAAAACAAAGCCAGAGGACAGGTGATGAGCGATGAGAGGCAGACAGCAGCCGGCAAGCAAGACTAGAGCACCAGTCCAAGCAAAACCCCAGATGGCTGTACCGCCACAAACTAACACTCTGTGGTGCAAGAGCACAGTAAGTGCAAACTAACACTCATGGGCTATGAGGAAGGGTGGACGAGCGTTTAGTTCAACTTCACTCCATCTCTTCTTGCAGTCTGCTCGCAATTCATCCCGACCAGACAGCAGCAACTGACTGTTCCAATGTTTACGAGTTATGCCTCACCTGGTAGAAAGCAAGCAACACTCAACTGTCCATTAAAAAATATAAGAACGAGTGAATTGAAAACACACTGTGTGTGTAGTCAGTAATCAGTCGGTTGTCTTCTGTCATTAGGTAGTTTACCACTGGGTGGAGTTGGTTAACCCAAAAAATCAGCACCTCACCAGGCACTGGTGCGGGCAGTCCTTGTTGCGCCTCCTGAAGCTCGTCACGTGACTTGTGGTCTGTGTGGATAGAAAACCTGCAAAAGTTTCCAAGGCATCAGGGTTGCCTAGGAGTATGACAAGGGGCCTAGTGCATGCGGCCATCAGAAACAACGCGATTGCATGATAGCTGTAGCAGTATTCAGGATGAAGCTGAAGCCTCAACACAGTGAGTTCCTGTATGAGAACTGCCATGTGTCAACGTAATGGGGTCAGGTGCAGGCTGCTGAAGTGGCTGTGCGGTGAGGCAAGCCTGTTGCATCATCCGGCTTACGTAGGGCATGACAGCAGAGCCTGCATGGCCCGCACGCGCTCCTCATGGCCCTCCGGCTGCCGGTGCACCGCGCTCTGACCGCCCGCCCGCCCGAAGCTCGAGGGGCACATCCACCTGCATGAAAATGTGACTAAGTGAGAACTCCAACTACAAGGCTGACTAAACAGGTTGTCGATGATGTTACTGATTGGTATGCTCTCCAGTGACTGGCTTGACTGCATAAACAAGAGGTGGGAAGGCCATAGGAAGCCACTATGCCGTCGCCAAGTGCTGTCAACTGATGAAACACCCCACACAGGTAGCGCAATGATGGCGAACTGCAGGGCACTGTGCTGTGGTGCGTGTTGGTAGTCCTGAGCACAGGGTGGCACCTCGTGAGGCGTGGTGCATGGTCAATGTGGTGACAGGCGTGATGTGCCAAGCGACGAGCCTAGAAGCCCAGGTCGGGAGCACGCGACACACTGTGTCCTGCTCATACTAGGTCCTCACGACTGCACCTGAGCCCTCATAAGCCTGTCCAGACACAACTTGTGCTTCCTACCCTAGCGTACCCTTGCGTGTAGCAACGCCCCGAACACGTGTCTACCTGCAGGTGTCGCAATCGATGCATGTCTGGTCCACCCAGAAGTCTCCCGCCACGTTCTGAGGCCGTCGCTGACTGTGGGGGTTCGCTGCCACAGCAGTCGCACTGCTGGCACGGACGCTAACGCTTAGTGGTCGCGTTGCGCGGTGCGCCAGGGCCTGATGGGGCGCAGGGCACGCTACTCGCATCGTCGCTCTGTCGTGGATACAAGGGCTGCGGGGTTAGGCTCGAATCAGTTGTCTGTGCTGGTATGAGTCAGAAGCCAGAAAGTGAAATTGTGTTGTGTGCGTAGGTTGTGTGCTTGTCCTGTCCTTATATGTGTCAATTAGACGCAGCAATCTTCGCAGCTTGCACTTCACCCCGTCCACCACGTAATCTCACATTCCGAAACGACTTGATTACTGGATGGTAAGAACTTTTTGACTTCGCTTACAGATCGGCCAGATGCATCTCAACTCGTTTGAACTGAAATTTTGGAGCTCATATCCAGAACATATCCAGAACAAAAAGAGGTCGCCTAGGCGGTTAGGGTTCAAGGTTGACCGGACAATTTCCGACCCGTTGGGATCGTCGGCATCCTTATCCTACTCATTCTGAAATTGATTTAATGCATTCGCATTCTCAAGGATACTGAAACTAAACAAAGGAGGAATCATGACCACCGAACCCACCAACAGCCGGCCAAGCTTGTTTACCTGTGAGTGCTGCTGATGCTGTTCCATGCTATATGGCGTCCTACTCACATTTTCCCAATCTCTTGCATGTCAGCCCTACCCTTGCTGATCACTGGCACTGTCTCATGCTCAGCCTCTCCCTCACCCTGCACACATGCACTTGCCACAGATAGTCATTGGAAGTGAAGTATCACATTCTTCTATGCGTACTCTGGTACAACTACATGTATAAACGTTGGATTTACTTGGACCGTGCTTGCAGACCTGATTGCGGAGCAGCACCAGTCTGGCTTCAGCAGCGCTTCTACAGCTGCACAGGTTATCAGTCGCTATGGCAGCGCAAAGAAGACAGTGTTCGTTACAGGTGGGCTGGTTGTTGTTGTTGTTGTTGTTTACATGGCCTTCAGTCAGGAGCGGACTCCTCAGCGCGGCAATGGGTGCGAGGGAGGGGGCTTACACGGACCGATGTGCTCAAGACAATCATAAAGCCAATGTAAAGTGGGCTGAATACCACTCGGAACGATATCTCCAGAAGGACAGTTGTGTCTTGCCATGCCAAAATGAGAAAACCATGGAGACAACTGGGGCCTCCCCTCGCCCCGCCAAACTTGTTCCAAGAACGGGACTTGCGCATAGATGCTGACGCTTGCAGTCTGCTGTTCTCAAAGTGGGTTCGATACTCGGACTGGTATAAGAAGCCGCGAGCGGTCTGACAGCACGGAAAAGCTAGTATTTAAGAGAAGTCCTAGCAGCCAGGCCGATACCTGGGAGCGATACCTAGAAAAGCTGCAGTTTGCCATGTCATGCCAGACTGGAGCACTGAGGCCATTGGTGGTAGCTGATTCAACAGTAAGCTTACTTGCTTGCACTTCGTCTGCGCACACGCACGTTCACCCCGTGCCAGTTGTGGCCATAATATAAGGGCAGGCACTTGTGACGTTAGTCGCCGCCTGAACACCCGGCACATGCTGATTTGTTTCAAAACACAGGTGGGCTGTTGTTACTGTTAGATGAGCATGTCGAGCCACACATCACTGCCATGTACTCTTGAGGTATCCGCTGGACCACATGTGTTGTTCACATGCAGAAAGCATGCAGGTCATCAACTCTGATGATTAAGCCTCCTTGTCTGCGCCAGGTGTCTGTGCCTGCTGCTCAGATCCAAGGTATTGCCTGGCACAGTGTGCCTCCTAGTTGACACAGTGCTCAGTTGCTTGACATGATTGAACCGTTTGTGTGTGTGTATGTCAGGTGCCAGCAGCGTGGTGGGGAGTGCCCTGTGCGCTGAGCTGTGCCGGGCAGGGGCAACGGTCATCATGGGGTACTGCCACAGCGAGGCACAGGTCAGTCACACAAGTCAGTGTCAGTCACACAAGTCAGTGTCAGTCACACAAGTCAGTGTCAGTCACACAAGTCAGTGTCGGTCACACAAGTCAGTGTCAGTCACACAAGTCAGTGAGATCAACTCACAGGTTAGTGGAACACAAGGGGGTCGATGCAGCATGGCCTGAGCAGCATGGCATGGTGGCTGGGCAGGTGGGTGGGTGGAAAACACTGACGCCGACGGAAGTCGCAAAAGACATGGGGAGTGTGTAAGCAATATGTTTTGGGACTGCCCTTCGATCCATCACATGGGAGATGTTGCTGCTTGGCTTTCTGTTTTTTGTGTGAACGCGCCCTCAGTCCACACACTTTAACCTGGGCTTTCAACCCCCCAGGCATCACGCAAACGTCAATTACATCCGCCCCCTACTTCCCAGGTGGTTGTTGCCGCTGAGCAGTTTATGTCTGAGGCTGCACCCATGGGCGGCCGGGCGGTGCCTGTCCCATGCGACCTCTCATCCAGGGGGGGTGCACAGGCATGCGCTGCAGAGGTGCAGGTGCGGAATTTAATTTCATCACAGGCGTCACGGCATTCACAGGCCATGTGAACTTCACCGCACAGCTAATGACCCGTTGGTGAGCAGTTCCAAATCCTGTTGTAGGGATCAACAACATTATGACGGGCTGTGCAGCTTGCATGATGACCAGCAGACGAGTACACACATTTGAGCAGGCCGCCTGACCAGTCTGTGAGGCGTGGGCCGCTTGCAAGCGTGTGTCTAGGGCATGCATGCATGGCACGATAGGTCCACCATGCATGCCTGACTCTTAATGGCATGACTCTTAATGGCATGACTCTTAATGGCATGACTCTTAATGGCATGACTCTTAATGGCA
>QAXH01005286.1:61287-76372 GCA_004335635.1 Chloromonas sp. AAM2
CATGTGTGAGTCTGGGTGTTTGTGTGCGTGTGGGTGCGCATGTGTGGGTCTGGGTGTTTGTGTGCGTGTGGGTGCGCATGTGTGGGTCTGGGTGTTTGTGTGCGTGTGGGTGCGCATGTGGGTCTGGGTGTTTGTGCGTGTTGGGTTGGGTTGAGTGGTGCACGTGGGTATGGTGCATGTGTGTGTGCATCCGTGTGCACATGTCAAAAAGAGTGACAAACGAGAGACAAAGTGACAGGGATTGAGAGGGGAGCCGGATTGAAAGAGAGCAGTCTGCCTGTGTGCGCCTGGTCTGCACCTCGAGCCGTCAACAATCATCATCCAGTCCACGCCGCTTGAATGGCAGCATACATCAGCTCTCGTTCTCTCCGTGCGCACTGCACGAAGCCTACACATCACGTGACATGCCAACCAACCACGTGCATCTGCAGGTATGTCGGTTATCCCCCGGGCTCCTGGTTCCATGGCATCAAGTCGGTGCTTGCCCAGGGCCTGGCCAGTGCCGGCTGTCTCAAGTCACCAGGGCAGGTCAGTGCTCCGACAAGGAAAGGCAGCGCACATGCACAGGAAGGAAGGAGTGCATGACACACTCCAAGGTGACACAGTGCATTCTGACAAAGGGAAAGGGCTTTGATATCAGTTGGACCTGTCATCTACGACAACGGAACCAGTGCATGTCAGTCATGTCCTGACATCCATTGCACCTTTAAGCAATGGTTTCCACTCAGCTCTGACAACCGGACGCAGTGTGCATGGACATGGACATAAGAGAAGGAGTGCATGACTGGTGGAGGGGAGGCAGGGCACATGGACACCTGGAGAAAGGCAAGGAAGGGTGTCTTGACATCCAAACCTTTCAGCAATGCTTAGCATGGATGGTGCAATGCTTCAGATGCCTTAGCCTACGCGGGAAAAAAGATGTTTTGTTGCAATGGCCAAGGTATCAGAACTACTACTTGTGTGTGGTGTGTGCGCAGGCCGCAGCCAGCCTAGCCTACGCCGCCCTGGCACCCGAACTACTGGATGGTACGTGTGGCTGAGGACGTGTTGTCTGTCCCGCATGTTCTGTGACACGAAGCCATGGACACAATGTGCGACATGCACATGCAAGCCAATAGTTCAAGAGCACAAGTGCGCTCCTTGTCTTGAGACACAGATGGTAGGACCCAGCTTATTATGGCCTAATGGGGATAGATCCGATCTTCTGTAGACACCCACTTGTTGCATTGGGTGGCATGCGCTGCTGGCTTGGATGCCATGCAATTTGGCCGTTGTGATGGCATTGTCAGCCATGCAAGCACGTTGTCCCAGTGAGTCTTAGCCAATGCTGCTCATGACTTTGATCCTTCCATGTGCATGGGCGCTGCAGGTGGCATGTTGAATGCCGAGGACTGTTGGAGCGGTTTGCTGGCGGGCGCGGGCGGGGCGGCGGGCGCATGGGGTTACATTGAAGACTGTGCTCTGTCAATGCCCAGCACACAGGCACGCAGCGTGCCGGACAGTGACAGGCTGTGGGAGGTGGGTGTGGCGGGGAGGTGGGTGTGGCGGGGACTGCCTGTGGATCGCATGAGAATGACAGGACAGTGTGCAGATGTGGATGTGGATCCAGGCAATGCTTGTTTACTGTCATGCCGTCAGCACTTGTTTATGGTGCCTTTTGCCTTGCTCTGGTCATGAATGGTGCGGCACTGTCAGGGCAGGCAGGTCTCAAGGCTTAAGCCCGGTCTGGCAGGGGGTCAACCTACCTCCTAGGTACGTTAGCAATGCCTTGTGCTGTACCCTGCAGATGTCTGAGTTCATGCTCTTGGAAGGCTTGGGCCCAAAGGTGGTCTGTCCCTTGCTCCGGCGGCCTGAGAGCACCACAGCTGCTACTACCGACAATACCGATGCACCAGGCCAGCCGGAGCCGGAAATCACTACTGACATTTCTGAGGCGTCAGAACCTGTTGCTGCTGCAAAATAGATTCTGCAGGCCGCTGAATGATTGCGATATGGCACACTAGGACTTTTATGACCAAAAATAAAAGATGTTTGCCAATTCTGGGACAATTCCTGATTCCTGCCCTTGAACCTGTTTCTGTGTGTACTGTTCAGAGCTCCACTGAGATTGAGCAACTGCAGCAGATTCTCGTACTCATACTGGTGACTCGCCAGGAACAGGTCCCATGATAGTATATCATACAGATGCCACAAAAAAAAGAAGTTTGCCAGTTCTGGGACAATTTCTGTCATTATCACTTGAACATGTGTTGCTGATGTGTGTTGTAATTGCTGCTGTTCTTTTGTGTTATGACAGTTAGGTAAATCTGCTGTGGAGCACAAGCCAATTCCCTCCACAAGTGTTTGCAAGTGTGTTACATGGGAGTATTATAGTTGACTGTTTTAGTTGACTGTTTTAGTTGACTGTTCGTGTGTGATGAATTGATGTGTAGTGCACTTGTAAGTTTGCATGAGTCACACAAGAATTGTCCCAGAACTGGCAAACTTCTTTTTTTTTGCTTCTGTGTTTGATGATTGTTTATCTGTCAATCTGTTTGAAGGTCTGTGTGGTTATGCGTGATGACCGCAGTGTTTCAGTGCGTGTCCTGTGCTCAATTGTGACTTGTAACGTCGACCGTGCAAGAGTGGCACGCTCAGCGCAAAAGCGCAACAAGCGCAGACGAGTGGAGGTTTAACGCGTAAGCAGCAGTGGTCATGCATCACATGTGATGGCACGCTCAAAAGCGATTACCAGACAGTGTAACAGACGGCTGTTGAGGATAAATGTAAAGAACAGGTGACTCCGCATCTTGCAAATGTGTGGTACACTGCGCCAGAGTTATTGAAGCCATATCAAGCCATGAAATGATGATGATGATGATGATGATGATGTCTCTTGCATGGCTTGCGTGCGTGGGGCCTCGGTGCATGTGGGGCCTCATGATGTAACATACATAGGGTTTGGGCCAAGACGACTGCGACTGTACTGATTGCCTATGTCCGTCAGTCTACGTAAGTCTATGTCAGTCAGTCTTTGTTTGTTCCTCTGCAGATGCCGCGGTTGGCAGTGGATCCTTCTTCTCTCTGTTTGTGCCTAATCTCATTCAGCTGTGCTTCCCTTTCTGTTCGATCTTATCCTCAAGGGTTGGTATCCGTCTAGCATCCGCGCCCAGTGAACTGTTGTAATATGTGCGTTCTGTCGTGCCACCGGCTTAAGCCAACTGCCACATCAGTGCCCATGGCAAACTCCGGCCCCATCCCAGCAGCAAACACACCACCGCTGTGGCAACCATGTTACGTGCCAATCCAACTTATCTGTGCCATGTACACCAAGCCATTGCACTGTTTCAGGCATCAACATACCATATTGACCATGCCGATGAGATAGGCAAGAATGTGATGCCAACTGACGCTGAGTGAGTGAGCCACGTGCGCACTCACGTGTGGTCCCCCCATTCCACAGGCCCCCTGTGCTGTATCGGTGAGTAATTGCGTCGGCTGTCAGCATCAGCGTGAGTGATTGCGTCGGCGGGACCATCCCAACTGATCCCCAACTGGCCCAACCACAATTCCCAGCATCCCCTAACATTCCGATGATCCCTGGGCCAGATTGTGCTCGGCATACTCTGCATTCTAACGGCATGCAACTCCGTGCCAGCTGCATCGTTGTTGTCAACAACAATTCTGGGACTGGGCTTCTGTGCAAGGTGCCAGCTGCCTGCCACCCTGTTGTGCACCCAGTCCCGTTCAGTCGTGTCACAACTCCAGGCGCGTCTGTGCTTTGGATTGTGTGCGGAGCAAGCTTGATCTTGTCCCTTTCCTAGACGCACTAGCTTTTACCTCACTTGTGGGCCTTTGGGGCCGTGCAGCACTGCAACTCTCACTGGCGAGGTGACTGAAGGCCTCCTTGTAATCAGCCAGAAGTCTAACTTGAGCCATTAGCAAAACATTAGATGTGAGGCGAGGAGTGTAGCTGGTGAGGCCTAGCAATTTGTTAAGGAATCGTCAGGAGGCTACTTCTGCCTAACCAAAGAAAACCTGTTACCTGTCGTCCGGTCTGAGCACCAGTGCCATGTGTGAGTGAACCATCTGTGGGTGAACAAATGCATTGCCCTCCTCTTGTATCCAGCCCATCAGTCCTTAGTGCTGGAGGTCAAGTACCACATTGCAGTGCGAAATGCCACCGCCCAAGGTCAGGAAGGCCCCAGCTACTCCATTTATAGCTCGCGTGGCCGAGAAGTTTGAGTTTGAAATCCTTGCCCTTCTCGTCTTCGCTTTGGTCTTCCACGCTGTTACCACAATGGTGTGTACATGTCGCTCCTCTCGTCCCGCGATTTCCTTCGCACGACGCGCATGACGGTTACAACCCTTGTTTGTGCAGATTCGAGATTTGAAGCAGCGCGTCGATTGGTCCATCTTGGACGCATGAGACGTTGTCAACCGCAACCCTCAGCACCCCGTGGTGCCAGCATGTGCAACCAGCTCATGCATGTGCAGCCAGCTCTCCACTTCAGTGACGTTGTTGTGTGGTTGGCCGCATGCTCAAGCCCATGGTAGCGAGACGAGTAGCCCCCTGTTCCTCTGCTTACCACTGCCATGCTTGGCCGCATGGGCGGCTCAGAAGTAGCCCCTACTCCCTGTGCTCTCTGTTTCATAGTCATTATATTAGGGCAGGCAACTCGAAAGCTTTTTGGAAGGAGGAGTTTTGTCCCCACAGATGCCAAGCAGACCCCATTCTTTCGCCTTTATTGTTTAGAACTGCGTGAAGCGGTGTGATTTTCCCCCTTTTTTACGTGCACAGAGAATAGAAATTACATCTGATGCAATGAATAGCATCAACCAAGACCTTGAACTATCAGTCAGCGCCCGAGAGGCTGGCAGCGCAATTGTTCAATTGAATGTTCATTGTTTACTGTCTCATGCTGGAGAGTTTGTCAGCAGAGTGAATGCCATGTAACAAGCGCAGACAAAGCAGGCGACAGCCACAGGCAGCATCAACCTTGCAGAAGCCTCATGTCATGACCGGTGTCAAGCAACTCCGTGCATGTGCCGTGCGAGGAGGATCCAGCGCACGTCCAGCTGTGTGCCTGCTCTCTTGGTCTAGTTGGTTATCTGAGGCAGCCCGACATGGAAGCTGTAGAAAGATGGTAGTGGAGCAGTGCAGACTGTGACTAGGGGTAAGGTAGAGGCAGGTGACACTTTCCTGTGGAAAGGTCAAGCGCAGCGCTACTTCCTCTTGCTTGCTCGTGGTAGGTCAGGACAATACACATCCCGACTCGTGTCCAGTGACGGCTTCCCTGATGTAAGAAGCTGTGTATAGAGAGCTACCACAGCAGAAGCCTTAAATGGAGTTGTAAGAAGGCCACAGTGTCCTGTGGAAGGCCTGTTCATTGAAGCCGTGTCATGTCATGCTCAGTACTGGGCATGCAATCCCAAGTCTGTCCTAATGTGCCCACAAGTCACTGAACGATCATAATCTGTCAGTGGGTTGCATCGCTTGGTTGAAAGTTCTTCCAGAGAGAGCAGGATTATACTCTCCGGCTACGAGTGCTCTACGAGTCTCTAGCACTCGATTCAATGGCACACAAGACGCAAGGGCGCATGTAATACTCACGAAAATGCGGGGCACCATGTTCCGGACATTACACGGAATCAGGCCAGGCAAACCTTGACATCGTCTTGATGTGCCATATAAGGTTTACACAGACAGGAAGCCAAGGGCGAGCCTGGTACAAGCATATGCGTTGTCTAATTGACACTATCCTGCCATGCCGAGTGCACTCAAATACCGCTAATTACACTGTCTACACACGACACAAGAGATCACGCTAAACATCATTGAAAAGAAATCACAGCCAGTCTAAGTTGCTGTTGGTATTGTTATTTTGCAAGGCTTCCTCATACCGCTGACTGTTGTGTTGTTGTTCGCGGCTGGTTGTATTCGAGCCACTGCTTGTCTCCAAGGAGCCCCGCCAGATGCTCGTTGTACGGCCTGTGAGAACAAGCACGTGAGGCAATACACACACACGCACGTGAACGACCATGTTCATGCCACCATGTATGCACATGCACCTGACACGCGCCACACATGAGGACTCTCGAGCACTGAGCCCCAGCCTGCCAACTCAACCCACCGCACCCGCCTCGTCCAATCCACACCAGCCCAACCCAGTTGGTTACCCTTCTGATCGCTGAGCATTCCGTCCGGACTGAGGCCATGTGAACAACAACCAGCCCACCTGTGACCCTGACTTTGACATGAGACAGGGCATTTGAGAGACGATGAACATGAAACCATTTACATGTTTTGAGGCCCTTCTTTGGGTCTAACGAGGTATGCGGACAGGATAGCACCTCGAGGGGTTGGCCGCCACCATTACTATCCTGGTGTGTCGCAATCCCCTTCACATGTAGGTTGGACGGGTTGGAATCCTTCCCCTCTTGTGAAAAACAACAACAACAACAGCAACCTCAGTTCCCCATCTACCACGGTTCAGCCCCACCTGTACAAGTCCAACAGGATTTGTTCTGCCTCGGGCAACATCTTGGGTGCGCCGCTGAGGACCGAGTGTGGCTTGCCGGCCCGGAGCATCTACAAGCTCAAGCACGACACAAGCGGGGAGGGCGGAACACTCAGTATGAGGGTATGGGACGTGAGGTGACGGGACAAGCACACTTGAGCGACTGTGCCTATCGTACGAACAAAGCTAGTCACGGATGCGAGGTTTGTGAGAAATGCATTCTGACAATCAGCAACAACTTGCAGTGACTGGTGGGATGGAACAGGATGTGGTTGGACATGAATTGGATATACCAAACGTACGCATGAGCGAATACCCCATGCTTACAGACGTCGGACAGAGCAGGTAGAAACCGCTCTAAAATGCCTCAAGAGCTTTGGTCACATGCCTGATGTGAAGGAAGAACGCACGACCCTTGCATGCCATTGCATGAATGCCATCCAGCCTCACCTTGTTCTTCTGGTCGGGTGTGGGTGTGGTGAGGTTCAGGAAGGCCGTCACCTGCATGTGCAAGAGTACACAGCTCAACAGGATTGGGCACTGCGTTTGCAAGCCTAAAGAAGGGGCTAGCATCACGCATGACCTCCTACCCTAACCAAGACCTATAGAACAACTGACTAGTTTTGCGCACCCATCGTGTCAAGCTTGCAGCCAACGTGTGAGTGTGTGGGTTTTCACATCTGTATAGTGCTCCAGATGCCCCAGTTCTGGCCTTATCTGCTCTGATTGACCTCGGCCAACCACACACAAGTTTACTTCATCATTTCCAGCGCCTCAGACACACCACCTGCCTGCCACGACCACAGCCAGTCTCAAAGCGTGGTGAGCTAGCTGTGCGCATTGCAAGGCCCTTGGATGTTTTGTGCGCTATGTACCCTCGCCAAAAGTAGGCAGTCCTGAACCCTACACAGTAATAAGTCCACACATCTATTCTGAGTCATCCCTGTGGCTGATTTGGCTCTCATACACTCACTCTTATTTCTCACTCACTCACTCACTCACTCACTCAACAGTCACAATCAAATTCACGTCTGCCCTGCCTTGGCCATGGTCTCACCTGTTCTAGTGTCTGTTCAGGCTTGATAAAGTAGCCTGTCTCCGCTCTCAACACAAGGATGGAATCGCGTGGGAAGTGCCTGAGCCAAACCTCAATCCAGATTGAGTACATACCGCGCATGAACTGTATGGCAGGCATACATGCACGTTGACATGAAACATGCTCAAAGCGACATACACATCAGATCATCCAATCAAACGGCACGCACCCATGCATGTTCACATGAAACATGCTCAAAGAGCGTACCTAACAACATAACCAGGTGCGCTCTTGATGCGTGTGCACGCAGCCACCGTTATGCAAGATGCTGCGCCCACATTTCCGTCTCACCCTAGATCATCACCCAGTGTGGCCGCACCTTGGACCTACAAATCGCCATGCGAGTTGTGCATGGTGCCTGCCTGCACGCCTGCCCTGCACACCTGGTCCGCATGCAGGTTGCATGGTGCCTGCGTGCACGCCTGCCCTGCACACCTGGTCCGCATGCAGGTTGCATGGTGCCTGCCTGCACGCTTGCCCTGCGTACCTGGTCCGCATGCAGGTTGCATGGTGCCTGCCCGCATGCCTGCCCTGCGCACCTGGTCCGCATGCAGGTTGCATGGTGCCTGCCTGCACGCCTGCCCTGCGCACCTGGTCCGCATGCAGGTTGCATGGTGCCTGCCTGCACGCCTGCCCTGCACACCTGGTCCGCATGCAGGTTGCATGGTGCCTGCCCGCATGCCTGCCCTGCACACCTGGTCCACATGCAGGTTGCATGGTGCCTGCCCGCACGCCTGCCCTGCGCACCTGATCCGCATGCAGGTTGCATGGTGCCTGCCTGCCTGCCTGCCCTGCGCACCTGGTCCGCATGGAAGAATATCTGTTCCTCCGCGTTGCCCAGAGCCTCAAAGTACAGTGCGCAGTGGCGCTCCGCAACCATCAGGTCCATGGGCGCACCGGACCCGCCAACCTTGCCTGCAGGCCGCAAGGTCACACATGCAAGCGTGTTACGGAGAGCATGCCTTGTGCAATATGCATGCATGCGTGTGTGTGTGTGTTTGTGTGTAGGTGCGTGCGTGTTTGTTTGTTTGTTTGTTTGTGTGTTCTTTGCCCACACGGCGCAAGCAGGAGGGTCACACAGACGGTGGGAGTGTGTTGCAGAGCAGTGTCTGTTGCAAGATGCAACTGTCAGACAAGCGGTTGGTGTCACAGGCTTGGTGCAACAGCTTGCTAGAGGCCTGAGATCCCTTTGTGTTTGCTATGCAGAAAACCCCCAGATTCATAACTGAGCCTGGTGATGACGGCTACACGTCAAAAGGTAAAGCGTTCTTATCATGGTGGCGGCTTGACAAAGGATGCTGTGCGCTGCTCACCAACTTACACAAGCACACACACATAAAAGAAAAAGATGTACGTCAGTTCTGGGACAATTCCTGGGCATATCGCCAGGAACCATTTTTTTGCAACCCGCCATATTGAACACGTCTAGTTGTTGCACTCCTCCGCCCTTCACCCCTTGTCCCACTGCCTGCCTCGCCACCAACTCACCCACAAAGCGCTTAGCACATGCCTTTAGAGCAGACACCTGCTCCTTGACATAGGACAGGAAACCCTCGGCTGTTCGTCCATACTTTCCATTGTAGTGGGCGTACCTACGAACGAGCAATGAATGAAGGCAGAATGAATGGCTGGTGTGAGACGCAGGCAGGCGTGATGCGAGCCCTTGCTCTTTGGTGGAGCATGCGCTCACCAGCCACCTTACGTTGCATCACACCCTTGCCTGCACTGTGCTCTTTGCGATGCGCTCAGCTTACCGGGCAGCACCCTAGCCTCGTTTGCTTGTACGTTTCTTCAGGGGTATGGGCTAGCTCGTGAGTAGCATGTAATGATGGAGGATGAATGCTGCTGAGTGAGGCGGATAAGCTGCGTCTATTCCCATTCAATCCCAATTCCTCCACACTCCTCGACGGCACCTCCTTCTCCCATCATGGTCCTTGCCCGATCCATTCCATTCCCCGACGCGTCTGCTCATCGTCCGGCTACAGCACAGTACGCTCATGTGCTGCATTTCCGTTGGTGCTATGACTCATGGCTGCCATGTGCTGCCCACTCCTCACTCACTTCCAGTACGTCCACAATCATCGTCTGGTTTTGGCACTGTAAGCTCAATGGCTATGCCACGCCATGCCATGCTATGAGATCGCCGTGCTTTTCCTATGATGCTATGACTTATGAATGCCATGTGCATCCCACTGGTCACTCACTGCCAGTAGGCGCAGTGCAGTCGTTCGATAGGGTTCCTGAGCAGCACGATGAGCCTTGGCTTGTGCTTGTCCCCGTACGCAGCGGACATGACCAGCGGCATGTGCAGCGTGTCGTACGTCACGTTCAGGCTGGAGGCAACCTGCATGTACACAACATGTGCAGCGTGTCGTACGTCACGTTCAGGCTGCAGGCAACCTGCATGTACATAACATGCAGGCACATGCGCGTCACGTACGGCACACACAAATCGCGCGCAGTACAAACATACAGTACATCACGCCACATGCGGTACAAGCCCATTACATGCAGAACCCACATCACACAGATTCCGTTGCACTAGCACGTGTGCACATTTCCAATCTCCAGGCATGCAAGCTGCGTGCAAGCAAGGTGCACGCACAACAATTCTCCAGCGCCCAGTTGGCAGCCCCATGCTACACGTTTGGGGCAAACCTTCAAATCCGCTGCCATGGCTCTGCTGTAGCAGTGTGTGTCGGTGCAGTTGAGCATGGCCTCCTTCTTCCCCTTGCTGCCCTCACTGCACTCGCGCCAACAGGGGATCTGTGCACACACGCACACACACGCACACACATGCACACACGTGCATGCACCATGGCACTGCCTGTCCATAGGCTCACCTGCTTTGGGCAAATCTGCAAATGCCACGTAATGAGTACGATGATGGTGGCCTGTCTCTCACCTGTGATACATCTACCATTCACATCTTGACACATCGGACTTCTTCATGGTGTGAGGAAGTGCATCCAAAGCGTTGCTGCCCAGGCTTTCTCCATAACAATACACTGCATGGCGATAACTGCCCTCTGACTCATGCCCAAGATGGCCGTACATGTGGTATATCATTACATGGCAGCTCCCACAGCAAGGTATCCCAAACTCACCATGACGCTCTGGAACGCCCTGTGCGCCCGCAGACCCGCGCTCCAGTAGAAGGCAAAGGTGGAGCTGGACCCGTCCAGGATCACCTGACGCACATGGGTCAAGCCGTTTCAAACAGCTATCCATGCCGCACGGCCTATGGCATGCTATGATGTGTCAACGGCGAATTTGAACACCACATGCTCTGTCATGAGTGTATTGGTGTGTTGCTGCCTAGAGCCATTGCCCTTTTGCTTCTTCAACACCAGTGTGACAACACACACATGCCTTCACCCCTACCCCTGCCTGTGCTTGTTGTGTTTCCTCAGCGGGCCTATTGAGACCTGATCTGCCCTTGAGGCAAACAGCAGTGGAGTGAAATGCCATGAGCTGTCAATCAGGGACTTCAATCATAGCATGGACATGTTGCATGGTGGGCCATGGTCATCACATCACGCTCGTTTCTGTTTCTGTTACCTTTGTGCCTGGGTTTGCCTGTATGTCCTTGATGCTCTGCCCACTGCTGTGCTTGTCCACATAGCCTGACATGGCCTTCACATCTTCAGCCCAGAACTGCCAGCGAGAAACTTCGTTCTGCACACACATCAGCACATGGTCATCAAATTTGAGTCAATAGCATGCTTTGCCGACCCGTAGAGGTTCAAGATGGGGTCAACGCTGATTGCCAACCATGATTTCATGCTCAGCACAATGGTGATGTCCTGATTTGCCAACTGCTGACTTGTCCAGATACGCTTGACAGTCCATCCAAGAGCCGCACTATCAGACATTTTCTGGAGCAACCCTTGCCCAACGAGGCACGAATTTTACAGAGAACCTGGACCACATGCAGCCCTTGCAAAGGAAACCAGCTTGAGCGGATCATTATGCACACATTCGATTGCACATGCTGTTCGAAACACAATGCATTGGCGACTGGGGACGCGTCATGGTGCCACAGACCCACACTGTGATGCGTGAACCCAGTGCACCCACGCACCACTGCACCAAGACTAGTCCCGCATGGAAGCATGTCCGTCATGCAGCATGTGTAGCTAAGCGTGACACATGCTTGCTGCAGGCAAAGACTTGGCTTCTTCAGGCCCTCTATCATCTCTGGCCACGCCTCCCTCTTACAGTGATCACGTCAGGATGCTCTGACAGCTTGGCAAAGAGCGTGTTAGCACCAGCCTGGAAGCTGCCCAGAATGTAGACATACGGTAGGCAACGCAGTGCCTCGCCTGATTTCCAACAACTGCAGTGCATGGCAGAAACAGACAGACACTGGAGTATGCCTTGATTGTTGGGCCAGTCATACTTCAACTTAAAACAATGCCACCGACTCATACCCGAACTGCCATAGCAGACGAAAAGCTTATCCTTGGCATTCCACAGTCCACAGCAATTTCTTGACGCCCTTCACTGGCGATTGAAAGATTGCAACAAGGATGCATTGCTACAGCACCTGCTTGGAGGACACCGGCACGTGCAGCTTGGCATGTGATGTGCGGCACAGCCGATGCATTACTTACGGGTTTTTAAATTCAGGCAAGAAATTGGCACCCTCTGGAAGGGAATGTTCCACCGCCTCCGGATCCAATGCCTTAGCAATCAAGCGGGTTGCAATCGGTGGCTCTCTGGCTGCCAGGTTGACAGGCTGAGAGCTTGCACCTGTTGCTGTGATGTTAGTCTGGCCATTCCCTGCCAGCCTGGCACACATGTAGCCCATGGCCGCAAGGAGCAACCCTGACATCACAAGCATGGTGATTCGCTGGCGGTTGGCCTGAGCCGGTCTGCTGACTTTCGTGGACCCCATTGTGACTGGGATCTGTCCAGTAGCTTACTGACACTGTGAATGCCAAGGAAGGCTGTCCAGCGCTTTCAGGCGGTCTTCAAATCCACCTCAATGCAGTGGTGCCTGTTGTTCAAGCCCTGGTGAGCTGAGCATGTGTGTCATGAGGTGCTACATGGCCATCAGGGCTTGGATGTACTCAGCTGTTGGTATGAAATTCTGGTGGTTCAGGATGCGCGCAGCAGCTGACTTACAGCGATCTGGTGGACCGACATGAAAATTGAGCATGAGGCACGTGGCAGTTTAATCGGTTGCAGGGGGACGTCTTCACAAGTGCTCGCCAGCCGTCCATAGCAGTGCTGCACACGAACATTGACTGTGTTGTTGGCCAAATATTGATTGGAGGTGCGAGCGGTGCATTTCTTCACCGGCCCACCTAGCCGCGTTCAAAGGTGCAGCAGAACAGCCAGGCCAACGCGGACGCACTGGTGAGAGCGGCTTCCCCAGCCAACGGCAGCTTGCGAATACCTAATGTTATGCAGCACATTACAGCGAGCCGCAGCATGGGAGAGCGCCCAGGTTTAAAACAGCTCCACAAGCGGTCTTGACTGTCAAGTGATAGCCGCCTGTCCTCCAAGCGGCAGCCACAGCGGACAGCAGAAGCAGTAATGTGCTTTGTAGCGATATCGTCTGCAGCCAACGTTCAGCGGGAGCAAGCATAGGGGCAGGACACCGACACACACAAGCCCAACTCCCGGCTGATTCGCGTTGCAATGTTGCACGCTTCTGCACGCAGGTTGTGCTGACAAATCGTATCAGGAGAACAGCGTCTTGATACAGGCCAAGTTTGGCGCTCAGGTGCGCACAAGCAAAAGTTGGTTGGGGACGGGCACAACTCCGACGTCAAGCGATTGCAGAATCAGAGCAGAGCCGGTCATCGTGTGCGCGCAGCAGCCATTTTGCATGCAAACTGCACTTTCGCGTGCAGCGGTGTTTTAAACTACAGAAGACCTAAGGCCTCATGCCTCCCCTTCTCCTCGCTTGCAGGCACCGAGATCCAACCATGGGTTGGCGTAGCGGCTCGCCGCTACTCCTGCTCGTCCTTGGTTCTTTCCTAGCAACAGGTAGGGCGCGGCTCTCTTCACGTGCTCTATCAAAGACGAAAAATGGACAGCTGTGGAGGCGTCCGTTCCCAGCAAGCGCTGGCAGCCTAAACAGATGACCTGTCTTCGCAGACTGCTGCTCCAAATGAACGTCTCTCCAGCCTTAGGCACGTCAGTCAACCGTGCGCCGGCAGGCCCATGACACTTGTTGGCAGGCGACTTTCGTACCTCCGCATGCACTTGACAAGCCGCTGCTTGCATGCATTGCTCATGCTGTGCAGGCCTCGCCCAAAGTGACTATAGCAATGAACAGTTTGCAGCCCTCGATATCAAAGATGCCAACTACACAGGCAGCTCTGATGATTCAGGGAGCACAAACATCGCAGTTCAGATACCGACTGATGCTGCAGCAGCATTGATTCAGTTCCCTTACTGCACATGTGATGACTACCGGTGTGGTTCGACACCCTACAAGCTCACCCTTGACCATCCCCCTTCCACTGGTCCAGAGCCCGTAGACATTTGCTACCGGATCACAGTGGTAAGTATTCATGCACATTGGTAACAACCAACGCACTTGCGTGCAACGCATAGCTCATGGTAGCCTGGCACACATGCACATGGCAACTTGTGAATGGTGGCTGGTGTGTTCATGTGTGCTGCCTAGAAGATCCTGTGTGGTGATGCATGTGATGCAACTAGTTTACTCTTGATTGGCTGAGCTCTTCAGGGTGATGCGTTTGCACTTGCATGCCCAGGTTACCTAAGATTGCCTCTGTCAGTAAGTTAAAACGTGCATCTGCACTGACCTTTTACCACAGAACTCAAGACCCTTCAAGCCCTCGCCATGCTGGAACAGGCTTGCTGCATACTCCAGCAAGGTCGAGTTTGAAGTCGGTGAGTATAGCATCCATGCAACCAGTTGTTCAGTGTTCATGCCACATGCGTTCAGATTCAGTCACAAAAAGCTGAGTAACATCTTCTGATCCTGCAGCCAAGAGCTCGAACCTGCATGTACCACCTGCATTTTCAGACACGCATATACATCTGTGTGCCCAGCTTGCGTTGTGTGAGCTGTGCGTTGCAAGCCAACACACGTGCACTGAAGCTGTGGCTATAAGGCATGTGGATGCTGTCGTTGTGCTTTGCAGATGCCAAGTGCCAGGCGGCTGTCAAGAACATCACTTTGGACAACATCCCTCGCAACCACCTCTGGATCACCAGCAACCCCACCGGGGTGATGCGCATTGCCAACCTCGGCCTGACGGCAGCAACCTCTGACAACAGCCTGCTGTGCATCAACCTCAACACAGGCGTCGCCAACTCAATGGGTGCAGACTGTGCTTCCGTGGGCGGCTTCTTCGCTGCCCACAGCGCAATTGTCAAGTACACCACCTTTGAGAGCCCACAGCACAAGTGCTGTGCCACTTGCCTTGATGGTCTTCCACCACCTCCACTGCCCCCATCACCACCCTCACCATCTCCCCCACCTCCTCCTCCACCACCACCC
>QAXH01005288.1:10370-23361 GCA_004335635.1 Chloromonas sp. AAM2
TAGGCCAGGGCGGTGCCCATCCCGTTCCGTGTCCTCTGACGGCTTCCCTGGTGTAAATACATATATATATATAGCAATGGATCTTGTGGAGACAGAGATAACGGTAAGCATGAAGGCAAGCAATGCATAAGCGAACACGACAGGCAGTGGAAGCGATTTGTGAAAAAGATAGCGATGTTGTGAGAAAGTGAATGTCGTGCAGAGTCTTGTGAGGAAGTCATGAGTGCGTGCTGTGCCATGATAACAGCTTGTCAAGTTCAAACTATTCAAGTACGACAGATATGACAGGCGTGCTAGTTAAACATAGCTGTAACAGACAGGTAACATCCTAGTCCTGTTACACTTAGGCTGGCACCTCTAGCAGCTGATGCTGATGCTAATGATGTTGCTGATGCTGATGTACCAAACGATTCCCCATGGCGTCAAATGTTATCATTACAAAGGCTAGTCGAGCAGCATTAAGTCACGACAGCTGTCATGCTTTGTAGCCGCTGTTGCCTTGTATGCGCTCTTGGACGCCCACACGCCTAAGAAGACAAGTACTTTAGCAAGCCCGAGACTAGCTTCTGTCAGCTTCTCATCCTATTGTTCTTTTCCACCACTTTGGAAGTCTCGAGGCAGAATGCCGGTGACAATGCTGGTTAGGGTTTCTAGCACATTGAACTGTTAGCGCATTACTTTTATGCAAGCCGCTACAGACGCCTTGCATGTGTCGTGCAATAGGCATTTCCGTTAATCAGTACATATTGCACCATGAACTATGAAGATTATGGCGTGTGCCAAGAATCATTACTAAAGCCAAGTAAAACTGATTTCTGTTTCTAAGCCCTCGACCACCTGGCCGCAGCCGTCTGGCTTGCACCAGTCTAGCTGCTGGCTTCGTTGCACGCTGCACGTGGCACTGCTCTAGTGTTTATCACTTGTACTGTAAAGTTGTCAGCACACGTATACCGGGCTTCTCACAGCCGAGCCTTCAGCAGCCTCAGTTGCCAGCTCTCGGTTTGTCCAAGACCTCGGTTCTGCTGACACCAGCAAGCCGACTCACGCCTAGCCTTGAACCAGGTGTGTACAGATTTAGTCGATACCTTCTGCTTTCCTGCCCCTAGTCACTCGATGTATGTCCAACAACCAAATTGTCACGCTTGCTAATGTAGGCGATTATGCCGGTGTTATCAATACCAAGGCTAGTCGAGCAGCATTAAGTCACGACAAGACATGCAGCAAGAACTGCCAAAGAGCACCGAGGCACTCCTCTCCAGGACAACTTGTCCATTTTGCAAGTATAAGCACACGTTGGACGGTCTGCCTGTATCAACCATCAACGAAATTTCGCCCATCATTTATCACCCTGTTACACCACAGCGTGTCGCTCTGCACGTGCCACCCAAGCACTTTGAAGCAGATTGCCATGTCAGCACAACCGTTTCAAATAGCACCCAGGCCTGCATCTGCGACTCGACTAAATACTATGTCAACTGCCTCGACTGCAGTACCAGGCATTCCACCTTCATATTGCAAGGCCCCCTTTGTGGCCCTTGAACCAGGGGATCAAGCACAAGCAAGCGCGGACCAAGTAGATTGGGTAGAAGAACTTTGCTGAGAATTGCAGTCATACAATGCCGTGGGGGCAGTCAGATACGGGAACAAGAAAGTAACGTAAAAGTAACGACTTAATAGTTAATCACCCTACCAAAACCTGGGGTGCTAGATCGTGTACAGCCAAGCACCTGGGATAGACACGTGTATTGAAGAACAGCAGTGTTCAAAAACAAACTGCCAGGCAAGGGATAGGCATAAGAAGAACGTGGAAAGAACCTGGACACGTGCGTGCCTTGGCTTTTTGAGATGTGACACTTCAGTGTACATATTTGTCCTGATACCTTACCGCAGTACTGAAATGTATAGCCACTTAGTGAGTGATTGATGCTAGTCGTGCCATAAAGGCAGCTGAGTACACCTTGCTATCCGCGGTAAACCAACACCTGTGCCTATGACCCTGACCACATGATCACTGCACGACTGCCACCACAGAGAAAGCAAAGCACACAACCCAACCAAAGCCCATCAACAACGTCTTCTGTTACTACACTGAGCACTTGGAACAACTCCAGGCAAATGCTGCAAATACTGTAGCAGCACCGCAAACCCTTTGAAACGGACTGGGAAAATCCTCAGATACTCGAGGCCTCTGGTATTTGGAAGGGGCAAAGCGTACGCAGCGGAGAGTAGGAAACGCCAGTAGTAATGGCGGTAAGAAAACCTGAGGTCGCTTGGGGTAGGAAAAGCCAGTAGTACTTACTGTAAGAAAACCTGAGGTAGCTTCGGGTAGGAAGAGCATGAGCATACGGAGTGAAGGCTTCAGTGTCCAGTTCACTGTTGATTGATAATTGCCATGGATAGTGGTACGTATCATGCTGTGATTGCACTGATTATTTGAGGGCTTGAGATTGTAATTGCCGGGTACCATGTGTTGCATGCCATTGGCCTGACGGTGGAGTTGGCTCGGGTCAAAACGCCTCTTAGGCAGCGTTGGCGTTTCCTTTCACGTTGCCATCCTCCTTGATAGGGGGCTGTGCAGGTGCCTGCAAGCACAATTGAGTCCAGTAACAAGGCCTTGCATGGCTTGGTTTCAGCCAGGAGACTCTGGTAGCAGACAACCCTGTGTAATCATGATGTGTTGGCGGTCTAAATTTCAACTTGCGTCAAGCCCGCTCATGCTGTACTGACAGGACACTGGAAGCCATGCAGAAAACCTGAAACCATGAATAGTCCATGTCCCAGACATTCTCGAGGCACCAGCCGTTGTTGGCACACCGCTGCACATGGGCAGCAATAACAGCAACAACATCCGGATGGCCTACAAGAGCCATGTGCATTCTTCCCATGGCCCTTAGGTCCCCATGTTGACGTACCGCGCCACGGTTCTTGAAGGATGCAGTGAGCGCCCTCATGCTGGAAGCAAAACCGCCGGTGGACGAATCTGTACTATAGCCACGCATGGACACATCGCCAATGAATTTGCCAGGCAGAGGGTACAGGCTGCCATCTGGGCTTGTCTGCACCTCTCCGGTTTGCAGCCTGCACGAGCAGGGTGAGACAGAAATGGTGCAAACGTTGACTGACATGTGGGAGGACAGCCAGCACATGCATGCATGGACGCGTGCATACGATACGCCTGTCCGGAGTCAGGGCACGTGCCGTGTCGGCAAGAGGACCAGTGGCCTGGCATTTGCATGTGTGTCGCTGTACCTCATTGCATGCGCAAAATGTACAACTTGCATATATACGCGTCACATTTGCAGTCAATACCACTGCCAGCCACTCCGCTTGCACGTGTCTCTGCTTGCACGTGAGCTACGCACCACTTGGCGAGGTGGGGTGGCAGGAAGTGAGCCATGGTCTGGTTCCACCAGTTCACGGCCCTGCAAGTAAAGGAACGGGTGAAGCTGTTACGGAACTGAACAGGCGCTTGGCACACACGACTTCACGTTCGAGTGCAAGGCAGGTGCTCAGCTGACTAAGTAGACCATGCGCCGCGGAACACACAACAACAGGAAACGCAGCAACATCAGCCACCTCCTCGCACCAAAAAACAAAAGTGACCAGTAAGTCCTTACTTGTCGTGGCCTGTTCCGATCGCGAAGTAGTAGAAAGCGACGATGAAGACGCCTGCGGCGATAAAGTTGCCGATGGTGACAGGGATCAGGTTCTTTACGATGATCTCGTTGGCGGCGTTCAGTTGTGACAGGCCGCCCAAGCGCGCACCCAGTGGCAGAGCGTACTGCAGTACACGTAAACGCAGGGTAACGTCACGATGTCAGTACAGCACAGGACATGGTGGTGCGTGGAACGGCCCGAGGCGCAATGATGACCGGATCGTTGAAGTTAGTGCCAGTGCTGCGGTGCTCTGCCTGGCCAGACCAAGGCAATGCGAGTGGCAAACATGTGAGATGGGTGCTGCGTGCGATCACCAGCGCTACAGCGGCCAACTCACCTGGTTAGCAATGCAATGCTCAAAACCGGAAGCGACGAAGATGGTTACCGGGATGAAGACACCCACGAATTTGCCGCTAATATCCTGCGACGCAGACAACAGGGTCACAAACGTCAGAAATGACTGGTTGATAAGGTGGCTGCAGACTGCACAGACCAGGCGGTGGATATCCATTGTCGGATGGCCAAGGAGCACCGATGACACGCAGTTGTTGTGCTAGACTCTGCGTAGATCTGATTTCAGATGATAGATATCAGATGTTTAGACGGCGGGCCAATTACGTAACAACCACTGACACAGGTGCAACACAGGTCATGTGGTTTCCCTCAACCTCACCGAGGACGGCGAGTTTTGGCCACCCTCGTCTCCTCCCGTCTAATCTTTGGTTCAGGATTAACAGCTAATGCAAATCAGTCAGCCGGGCTTTTACTGTACCCTGCCCCAGCTCACCTGAGCGCTCAAGGCCTGCCACACGCCGATGTTGACCAGCCAGTTGCAGAGGATACCCCGCACAAGGGTGACGCCAAAGTTTTGTGACGTCTTGCTCGCAACTGTGCTAACCTCGAAGGCCTCACGTCCGTCAAATACCTTGCCCCACATGAACAACTGCATTCGACACATAATGCGTGGGAAGGCCGCCATGAGAAAAGGCCTAACCGCGTACGTCAAAAGTCGACAAACGACCTGTCACACGGTTTGAGCATGTTTTCACCAGTGTGAGGATGCCCTCACATTACAAACGCATTGGCCTGCGAAGAGACTATTGTTCGACTGTGGTGGGTGGTTTGTTGCGTTTTAATGCTGCCCAGCGTAAGCAGTGACGAGTGCAGTGAGCTGGTTCATTGGATCTCATGAGTGAGACAGATCCACATCAAACTATCAGCGCTCACCTGCACCATCCACAGGGACCCGCAGAGGTTGCCTGCAAGGTCGAGATAAATGCATCCGATTGGCAAATCAGCTGGCAGACACGTGTGCACAATGTGTGCAAATGAACGGCGCTGTAACAACCTGGAATTGCAAGTGACAGCTCCATTGAACGCCGCCCACATGCAGACGGGTTGGTACTGTGCTGTTGGGTTATACAAATGCTCACAGCAACAACATCGCATCATATACCTTCGGCCCGGTGAAGAAACTGACAGTGCAGCACAGTTATTCAGGTGCTTCCCAGCTCCAGACCGTCTAAACACATGACGACAAACGACTCACCGAACCAGCTCCAGATAAGATTCCAGACCACAGCTTGGACTGAGATCTTGCCCTCAATCCATGCAGATAACATGAACGTGACATCGGAGGTAAAGAGGTCAGCTCCCATGATGATGATCATGGTGAGGCCAAAGGGAAGACCGAAGAAGCCAAAGATCAAGTTGGCCAAGCCGGGATCGTTTGGTCTGATGGTCTTGAGCTGGCCACCAACCAAGAAGGCGAACGCCATGCCAAATGACAGGTAGCATCCTGCACCAGGGTGGATGGAGCTAAAACTGAGCAAGATTCAAAGGCAGGGACAGGTGCAAGTGTGAAACTGGCATGTGTGCAGTTGGCACGCCGAGGAGCGGAGGAGCAGCAGACCCAACACATTGGCCAGAGTCAGCATCGCACTAACACAGGTACGACGGACAAAGCTAGTTGCTTCTAGCTCGCATGCTCGTGAACAACAACGTGTGAGTCCCTGTTCAATGAAAAGGCTGGAGTGCCTGAAATGTGCTAAGGATGATGTAAAAATGTGCTAAGGATGAGTAAAAGTCAGTACGTGTTGTGTATTTTTGTTGTAGAAAGTTTGTTCACACGTCTTAAAATTCATCAGGGGCCACACATGCACCGAGTGTAAATGCTGGCAAGCCATGCAAGATGCGAGGCTGGATACCGTCCTGACCAACCCTGAACAACAGAAGGCAGCGTTCAGGCCAAGAACAGAAATAAAGTCACAAGTCAAACAAATGACCGCCAGAATCAAACCACTCAGGCATCAAACCGCTCAGATGGAAACACCCAAGGGCAGTCCATTGTAGCTTTTGCTTGACTACATTGGATGAGATTGACAAGCACGCTTGTACTGAGTGCGCACCTGCCAGGACCGATAGAATGAACTTTCTAGGCCAGGTTAGCTTGGACTTGGCAACGCCAGTGGCGACAATCTTGTTCCAGACCTGGAAGCATTCAGAGTGTTCCGTATGTGTCACTCTGGCCCGGAATTTGTGGTTATATCGTTTAGCCAACAGCAGTAGAACTGAACATACCACATGTCCATGTCCCTGTCCCACCAGCGTTGAACGTGTTCAGTTTGCACTTCTGGAGGTCTTCCAGCAATCCCATCCATCTCTTCTCCCCTTGTCTTCCACTTAACCTTCTTCTTTGCAAAGTCCCACAATTCATCCTGACCCATGCTTCACCAGTCTCCAGCCTAAGCAGGTGCTTGTATCAGTGACCAGGCACGTCTGCAAAATCTTGTGCTATCAAGCGCCGAGATTTCTCACCTCGAGAGGTGTGTTGAAGAGGCGGATGAGGGTAGCCTGTAGGGCAACGCAAAGTAAAGCACATTGATTAACAGTGCACGATGCATCTGAATAGATTGGGCGCATCCTGTGTGCATAGCAGTGGCAGCGGCGGCACTGCGTTGAATCTTGAACAGAATTCCGAGCCGTAACACCCAAATCAAACTTACATCTCCCTTACTCGCAGTGGCTGCCGTCACGCCACCAATAAGTGCCTTCTCCTCTGTATGGCCGCGAGCTGGGTCATTGGGCAGCTGGACGTTCGCAAGTACATTGGGTGCGGCCATTGCAAACCCGTCTTTGGTCGAGATGCCCTGACCAAACTATTCGTCTCAAAACACCACGATTGCCAGCTTTCAGCGCCGCACTGCAAACATTATGCGAAGGCACACACCACAAATCGGGCCACCACGTGTGGAACCTCCAAGGTTCAAAAAGGGCGGGCCCCCTGACCGGTGAGCCCATGTGCAGACGACGATCCCAGCCTGTCCAACATCGCAACGTTGTCGAGAGTCAACACTGAACTGATTAAACAATGCAAGTTAGCATACAGCTGTGCGGCAACCCACATTCGCCCGTCCAAGTCACAAAAGCCTATCTGCACTTTATGCATACTCAACCGGCAACAGGGCGCCGCAAGCAAGTGCAGCAGCCTCAGCACTGGTGTATTGCAATCAAACTCCAAGCCTCTGCTTCAAGGGCGTCAGCTGGGTGCTTTACCCGTCTGTTCCATAGCGAACATTTCTGACCATTGTTCGCACGTGGGCCCGGGCCCTTATCTCTGACGGCTGGATATGGTTGAACGGCCACGCGATGGACACGCTATCACAGCTCATGTAGTTTCACCTGGATCAGCAACGATGAATATGAATTAAGCTTCACGCGATACGCTTGACAACTGACCTTCCGCGATATTCGGCGTGCATACAAATCACCAGCTTGGGTATTGGTACATTTTCCAACAGATTATGCATCTGATAGTGCTGCTCGCCTGCGAATTGTTTTGATACCGAGGGGATCAGTCAGTGTGGATTTGCGATTTGCACCTACACAATCTCCAGGGTAATTGGACCCACACAGAGGATCCAGCGACAGACAGCCACTACATCTGAAGATGTGACTCTGGCAGTTCTGGCTGTGCAGTAACGAAAGACTACAGACCAAAGAAATGCTGTTCATCATCTTCCACCAAACGCTGCTAATCATCTGCTGCGCCCTCTCCCCTGGCTGTGGTCTTCGTGTGGTCTGCTTGTGCTTGCCATGTGTACAAACAATTACAAACGCGTACAAACACAGAACGCCTGACTGGACCCAACTGGCGACAACTTGGTGGTCTCAGCAGCACCATGTAAAGAGTGGCAAGATTACACCAGGGTGACTCATCTAAGGTTGCACACCATGCACGAGACAAGGTGGGATGCCATCGTGACCAACCCTAGCAAGAAGGTAAAGCAACAGCCAAAGCGCGGGTAGGAGTCAAGAGGCAAGAAAGGCGTGATCCAATGGCGACCAACAACGTGCAATGTATTCACGTCTTTCATTAGGGCACGGCCCTCGCACCAGGCATGCGTGAGGCCAGGAACTGACTGTGCTCCGAGGCATTCATGTGCCACATGCATCGTTTTATGTCTGCATGCCTTTGCTTTCCTGTGTTATCATGACGCGCATCTGCTCCCATGGCCCGCATGAACTGTCCTCGTTGGCAGTAGGCCTGCAGCTGTCCTGGATTCCTGTCTGCGCTTCGACTTACAGGCAGGTTGTCTGAATGCCTTTCACAGAGAGTAAGCGTAACCTAGTGGCATTGGCACGCCTGTTCACTGTGTGCGTTCGAGTGCTTGTCGGGTCTCGCCCTTTGTTGGGTACAGTGGCGGTCTCTCGGCCAAGTCCCAGATGCCCCACACAATGGTAGCTGCAAAGGTGATCCACACAGCCGAAGGGGCAAGCACCATGCCTGCCGTGGGCTCAGCTTGCCAGTAGGCCCATACCTGCGTGCATCACGACAGGGCTATGATGACAACAGTGACGCATGACAGTGATAACATCAGCCAGTAAAGAAACAAGGAGCAAGAAAGTGAACAGGACGACAAACAAAGAAAAGTCTCTTGTTGTGTATTGATTGCTCAACAAGCCACTGACTGGTGCTCTTGCATTCATTTACAGAGTCTTGCTTTCAGGCAGCAAACCATGGCAGCTATTGCACGAACATGGGACCATGTTAGATCCTTTACCAGAAACAGGAGGTGCATGATGCGCTACTGGATTTCATCTCGCGTGTTGCTCCGTCAGACCAGTGCATCCCCCGCACCGTGGCATAGAATGCTGCGACATTTATGAACATGCCCATAGCGGCCACACCTGCGCAGCAAGGAGCGGAACAACCAGCCTCAACCAGTGAAGGGAAGAGTGACAAAACTTGAGCATACATCAGAGGACCAGCCAACGACTCCGGTGGCGTGGAGTGCATGGTACTGCGGCTTGCAGTGCAATCATGTGAACAGTATGCCAATACCAAGCTCTCACCAATGCGTTGCTCCACATTGCGAATATGGTTCCAGCAATCTCCACAGCTCAGTTGTAGCTGAAAACAAGCAGGGCAGAAAGGGTGGGTTCAGTTTACTGGGAAAGGCAGCAAGCAGTGTTGTAGCGGGGCAAAAAGCCAGCCAACAAGACCAAACACTCAATTCCAAGTGAGACTTGCCCGGGGAAAATACTTCCCTGTACACTATCGCACCAGCCACAGCCGCCAGGCAATCTGATGTTGAGCTATAAGAGTAACGCATACAGCTAGTGCCACCCCTGCACTCCGTACACCTCAATGCCTCCATAAATTCTTACACTACTACAGCAGCGAAAGGTGCTGTTGATATGCCTGCTCACAATTACTAGTTGTGCTTGTTTCATTCCCACATTCAGTTCTTGCTTCATTCCCTGACTGCATCTTAACCCGTTCTGGACAAGCGTACGAACGTCGGAAGCCATGGCCCGGAATCATATCAGCACGCTCCCAGGATCCCTGGCTCCACCCCTTACCATCATGACAATGAGCGGCAGTGTCATGGCATCCCTGCCCGCTGCCTCCCACACAGTCACGCTGCTGATGGTCCTGAGCAGGGCAACGGTGGTCCAGCCGATGGGGAAGGCGATGCCAGGCGGGCACCACCAGGGGCGCAGGCCGGCTGCTTTATCCCGCTTCTCCTCACCCAGACTGGGCCGATTGGCGGGCAGAGGGCTGGATTACAGCAGCCAAGAATACGGTTAATCATGTGTACAATTATTTCATTCGGTGAGCAACGTAACGTAACAGTAAAGTACATGGTTCAGTCAACACGGCAATCCATTGGAAGATGATTCAGTGGAAGATGGCCAAGCCGCGTGGCCATTGCACACCATGCAAACGTTTTGCGACAAACACACACACACACACACACACACACATGCTTGCCCCAGCTGGCTTGCTTGTGTTCTGATTGATAGTGTTGTTCTTCAAGCTTTGGAGTACTGTAACTCACTGAAAAGCTTTTGTATACTCGCATGAAGCTGGTCTGGCAGTGGGCAGTTGTTTTCCTTTCGCCCTTGCCCCTGCTAAGCAGCCTTCCCCGGACCGAAGGCCATGTGACAGACACATGAAGCTGACCAGGCAGTGGGCAAGCTATGTGTGTGTTCTCCTTGTTACCTGAAAATGCGGGACTTGAGGCTGATTACAAGGAAGAAGACGGTGAAGAGCACGCGAGCAGCGTCATCCCCAGAGACCCCTGCTGGAAGTGTGTCTGCTGCCATGAGCGCTTGGGTGCTCTGCTGCACCGCCCAGAGAGCGCCTGAACAATGGACAGTCAAGTAGGTGATGAAGAGTTCAAGTGGGTGGTGGGTGGAAAGCACGTCACAGCCTGTCCCGTGTCCGGTGGCGGCTTACCCGATGGAACACCACTTGGCTTAGCACCGCACTGGGTGCTTAGTTATATATATTTCCTGATAAAGCACTGGATGGACTGGGTTCCGGATTATCTTTGCTCACTTGCTTGGTTTGCATTGATTAGATGGACATGCACATAGCCTGCTGGGATGAGTCTGAGTTGTTTGAAGTACAAATGCAAATGCATGCGCACATCCAGGCGATACCAGCTCAAATTATGTTTGAACACAGACGTCACCATCATTTGCACGGGACCATGTGTGCACTTGCCTGTCATGATGCCCACTTGAAGAGGCACTGCACCGACATATTTCAACATGGCCTGCACAGTAGTGTAACGGCCCGCATCAAAGTGAGAAAATAAGGATTACTAGCAAAAAGGATTAGGGCAAGTGGCACACACTGCTCACCTGGCTGTCGAATTCATCATCATCGTCTGGCATGCCTTTGGATCCCACTGCTGATCGTACACGCTGCGCCTGCTGTGCGTGGCAAATCCATCCAGGCCGTTGCATGCATCTGCGATGGGTGGCGGAGGCCCGAAGTATGCCTGGATGCGGTAGTCTCAATTGCATCATTGCCATTTGATTTGTTTTGCTCAGTTGGTACCAATGCCAATGTGTAGTTCGCCAAACACGCTGAAGGATATCCCGGGAGATAAATCAGCCACCACAGGTCACTCACACGGTTTTTCAAAAGCGCATCAACCGAACGGCTGCCATGCCTCCCTTGTGGCGCACATCCGTGGACCTCGTTGTCCAATTGGCATTGAAGTGCCACAGTGTCGCTTCTTGTTGCTTCTGAGTGCTGCAGCTGACTGTGGTTGAAGCCCTTGCAGCTCACAACTTGCCTCGGTAGCGCAGTAGCTGCATCAGAACTGTGACCTGACCGTTGAGCGAGCGAATAGTCGTCTTCACAATGCAGCTTCGCGCATCCAGTAATTTGGGAGCCAGAGGGTGCGTCGCGCTCAGCCACGTAACTCAGGCAGAAAATCCGCAGCCACAAAGGGAACTCACAGAAGGCACCAGTGACAGCCAGTCCGCTATGCCGCAAGTCCAATGGGCTTATCTCTAAACTGTGTGCAAGGCTAGCTTAAGTTTCCGCCAAGACACCCACGAACCCTAGGGTACCCCACCTCGATGCATCAATTTCTATCATCTGCCAAAACACACGACGGCCATTGTGTTTGTTTACTCGACAGCTGAGTCATCATCCTTACTCAATAGCCTGATGCCACCCAACACTGGCAGTGCACGTGTTCATGAGAATGAGCATCCCATGTTGTCTTAGTGGTCCATGTGTGCAGGCCACGCTTGGCAGCCCCTCACACTGCACTCCGCACTGGACCACGTCAGTTGGTGGCCGACTCACGACCCACAACGCATCTGGCAGCAATTAACGACGTCCTCCAACAACTGGGCACTGTGGAAGCCAGGTAGGCCTGGGGATTGCGAGCCAGGCTCCTTGAGAGACGAGCATACGCTGTGTGCACTGTGGCTGCACTGCTGTGCGGCCGCAATTCATCATGATCATCATCATTACACAGCTTGTCATGGTTTAAAAACACGTCTGTGGTGCTGTATGGCTACTCGACATCATTAGTATCGTAACTCAACCCATGCCCATGGTACTGCAGCAAGACATGAATTTCCTTCAAGCATTCACAATCATCAAGCCAAGAAAGCCGTCTGGTAATAGGGTGTGATGTACGAATGTCTTCTCTAGCACCACGGCTCCAAGGCTGCTAATGTCCATGCTCATTGCTTGCCGCGCACTCGTTGCCTGCTGCAGTACTGTCCAGGCCGCTCTCTCTGAGCTGCTTGCACCCGTCCCGGAGGTCCCTCCTCACTTCATCACTCATGCGCTTGCGGGGCGCATGGCAGAACTGGCTGCAGGCATGCAGAGCATGGCAGGGGCCCAGCTGCTGACACAACAGGGTGAGGCCCACGCAGCAGGGTGGCCAAAACACCAACAGCCAGCTATGCACCGCTGCAGTGAGAGAGCATGACAACTGCCAACAGTCCACGCACAACACTGTTATGATGCATCTGTGTGGCAAGCTTGCTGCAGTTGGATGCAATGCCACTGCTCAGGCTTACAACCTCGTCTAGCCTGACACGTGCACACGGACTGGAATCCTTCGGGGATGCACCTACTCCAACCTTGGTGCAGACACCTTAGGTTATGTTGCAGGTCTACTGTAAGTGATGCAGGTGCCTTGGTTTGTTCTTTTCTGCAGTGCTGGAGCCCCTGAGTGGCGCTCTGAGCTCGCTCGACGCTCAGCGGGACGCCCTGCTGACTCAGCTCAGCGGCAGCACAGTGCAGGCAGCTGCGCAGCAGCTGGGCCAGCTCGGCGGAACCGCCGCTGGGGCCGTCTCACCAGTCACTGGAGCGTTGCATGCAGCTGCTGAGCAGCTGTCCTCAGGTTTGCTGCTGCCGGGACAGGAGCACTTGGACCCGCATTGGGGCACGGCCGCCATGCAGGTGAAAACCGGTGACAACCCAGGCATATGCGTGTAGGACATAGCGTGATTCGTGCATAGATTAGGTTGACTCGGGCACATGTGTGTAGGACATAGCGTAATTCGT